>CABHPQ010172445.1:35716-66346 GCA_902168405.1 Peromyscus aztecus
GCCACCACCACCCGGCTAATTTTTTTTAATGATTTATTTATTTTTGTTTTATGTACATTGATTTGCCTGTATGAGGGTGTTGGATCCCTTGGAACTGGAGTTACAGGCAATTGTGAGCTGCTCTGTAGATGCTGGGAATTGAACCCAGGTCCTCTGGAAGAGTGTTCTTAACCACGGAGCCATCTCCCCAGCCTCCTAGATCCCTTGTTTAAAATGGCATCATGTTCACCCAGTAAGATGTCCTGCTGCTTAGTCAGGAGTTGTGGACTTGAAGGTGATATGGATAAATGCCAGCTAGGCATGAAGCCCCTTAAATTAGATGTGCCACTGTGGGTCTAGCCTGGAGCCTTCCTGCACTCTGGAGTCCTAATCTGTACATTAGCAAAGGAGCTCTACCCTGTGAGGGTAGAGGGATTTTTGCATTTCATTGCATGTGGCTGTCTTCTGCAGACCACCCCCCTTGCTCCCACCCCACCCCCACCTCCACCAAGTCCTGCTGACTGATGGCAATTTTCTTTTCTTGTAGGCAATTGCGCCTCTGCTGGAAAACAACCACCCACCACCAGATCTCTGTGAATTCTTCTGCAAGGTATGGTATCACTGCAGTGGGCTACCAAAGGCCACCACCTTTTGCACCGGTGTGCAAGCTAGAGTGCGTCTGAATGCACTGGCTGAGCATCTGTCTAGTCAGGGTCCCAGGTGCAGGAAGGAAGGAGGCTTGCAGGTACCCGTCTTGGGGCCTCTGTCCTCTGACAGACAGGCTAAGGAAGAACCGGGCGTCTGGCTTTTCTGTGGACTATTCCTGGCTGTCTTGGGAGGCAGCTTGCAGCCAGTCTTCTGGATTCCTGACGTCAGAGCTGGGTTATTCTTAGCTGAGGCTCCTCTGAGCACTGGCTGGCCCAGGGTAGGGGCCCGGCTGCAGGGCTTTCCCTGGACAAGGGAAACTGGCAGCATGTGCCAGGTCAGCTTGGAGGAGCCACAGAGCAGGGCAACATGCCCAGGGACCTGATGCCAACCTCACAGCAGTTTGTATGCAACATAGCCAGCCACACCAGGGGACAGGGCCTTCCCAGAACAACAGCTCACAGCCTGGAGGGGCTGGGCTGGTACACAAATCTGTCTGTCCTTTGTTCTCTCTCTCTCTCTCTCTCTCTCTCTCTCTCTCTCTCTCTCTCTCTCTCCCCCCCCCCCCCCCGTGTGTGTGTGTGTGTGTGTGTGTGTGTGTGTGTGTGTGTGTGTTTACTGTAATAACTTGATATCCTTGGAAAGACACATGCTTGCATCTTTCACCTCCCCAGCACTACCATGTCATAGCCCTGCAGACTGACTTCCTTTGTCCTCACTCTGTGGTTCCCTTAAGCACCATGTGGGGCCCCTGCCCACTTCTGCAGCCCCATGCTGCCCGTTGGGAGCCTGTCGGCTATGCTCATCATGGAATAAGCATGTGAAGCAGGAACAGGGTCCTGGGCGGAAACCCTAGTTTTTCTGTCCCCTGGATGGCCGGCATCAGAGTCCTGGGGGTGGGGCTTGGAAAAGGGGACAAGACTGTGTTCTCTTTGGCTCTGCTTCACCTATAAGGAGACCTTTCCCAGTGACTCACTCATTGGCCAGCCCATGGCATCCAGGGGGCCAGTTCAGGACCCAGCACAGAAGCCCCTTTTTCATGCGGTACAGGCGGTGGGCCTCTCTCTGGTCCAAGCCAGCAAGCATCCATCAGCATGGCAAGGCCACACAGGAGGGAGGCCTCTGCTCCAACATTCATTGTCAGCTCCTAGGCAGATGGAGTTAGAGAGCCCGGACCGTTGGCATTTATTTATTCTATGTGTTGGTGCACTCACATGTGCCACGGTGAGTGTGTGGAGGTCACAGGATAACTTGTTGTTGGGAGTCAGTGCTCCCTTTCCACCTTGTGGATTTTGGGGATCAAACTCAGGTTGTCAGGCTTGGTGGCAAACCCCCCTACCTACTGAGCAACCTCACCAGACCCCCAAAGGAAGTCTTTTCCCTGGGGTTCCTGCTAGCGGGAAGTAAAGTAAGAGAAAATGGACTTTGGGCAGTCCCTGCTGGAAGAGACGAGGATCTGGCCAGTGCCTTGGGGCTTCAGGCTAAGTCCAGGGAGAGGAGCTTTATTGCTACAAAGCCCTCCCCTCCAGCCCCCAGGTCCTTTCTGAGAGTCTCAGGACTCTCCAGACAGTGCTTCCTGCTGGACATCCAGGCCTCAAACACAAAGGTCTGAGGAAATTTTGCTGGCCGGATTTCCCAGAAAAGCCCTGGGCTCTTCCTCCCAGGTCCATTGGCCTCAGTAAGAGTTGCAGACGGAACTCCTCCGGGGCTAAGGGGCTCATATGTACAGCAGGTCAGTCGGGTAAGATCAGTGGGGTAGGGGAGCTTGTCTGCTCAGCGGAAGTCCTTCTCTGCAAAAACAAGGCACCAGGGGATGGAGGGTGTGGCTTAGCGATAGAGCGCTTACCTAGCACAGACCCCGAGCCTTGCATTTGATCCTACCCCTGCATAAAACTGGGTGTGATGACTCACACCTGTAATTTCCCAGCACTCAATAGGTGGAAGATAGGAGAGTCAGTGTCAGAGTCATCTTTGGCTACACAGTACATTCCAGGCCAGCCTAGGCTATGTGAGACCCTGTCTTTAAAAAAATGCCAGTGTGAGGGACTCCATGATGATGAGGAAGGAGAAGCCAACCTTGGCCTGTGGATTCCTGCAAGATATTGACAGCAGCCACTGAAAAGCCAGAGGCCGCCCCACATGCAGAATGCTCGTCAACTTATCAGACAAGCCTACTGGACCTTACATAAGGAATGCCATTTGAGGCAGAAAAGACCCACCTGAGAGGGTCCTAAGAGCAACAAAAGATCCTATGTCCTGTCTGTTTTCCCCCTTATTCTCATAGAGGAAAAGCATGATGCTCTGTGATTTTTCACCCAGTTGAGTTAGAAACGTAAGTCCACCCACAGATGTGTATAGCAGGTTTAGTCAGTTGTCAGAACTTTGAAGTAACGAAAAGTGTTCCTCAGTAAGTGAATGGATATTAACTGGTCTGCCTATGCAGTGGGATCTGTGAATGCGTGTGCACGTGTATGCACATGCATGCAGAAGTCAGAGGACAACCTCAGGTGCCCTTGCTCAGGCAGATTGTGTATTTTGACAACAGTTTCTTCACTGAGGTGGGGCTTGCCAATTGGCTAGGCTGGCTGGCCAGTAAGTCCCCCCTCCTGTCTCTGCCTCCCCGGTGCTGGAATTACAAGCATGTTGATTTTCCCTCTTATGTATGTGTAAATGTATGTCACATGTTACATTTATGTGGGTTCCCTTGGAGGCCAGAAGAGGGCACCAGATTCCCTGGAGCGGGAGTTAGAGGTGCCGGTGAACTGCCCAGTGTGGGTACTGGGAACCAGATTCCCATCTTTTGCAGCTTTATCTTCCTAACCTCGTTCCCTCTTAACCGTGGAGCTGTTTCTCCTGCCTCCTGCCTGGGTTCTGGGGATGGAACCCGGCAAGTGCTCCACTGAATCATCTCCCCAGGCTCCATCAAGGGACTCTTCTTACTCAGCACTGCAGAGAAATGAGCAGCCAGGTGTGGTGGTGCACACCTGTAATCCTAGCAGTGGGGAGACTGAGGCAGGAGGACAGCCTGAACTACTTAGTGAGACCTTGTCTCAAAAAAGGAAGGGAGGCCGGGCGGTGGTGGTGCACGCCTTTAATCCCAGCACTCGGGAGGCAGAGGCAGGTGGATCTCTGAGTTCGAGGCCAGCCTGGGCTACAGAGCGAGTTCCAGGACCGGCTCCAAAAACCAAAAAAAAAAAAAAAAAAAAAAGGAAGGGAGAAAAGACAGTGAAGCCTCAAATAGCCAGCAGGGAACATTAGCCTCACATCCATGAGTGTTACCACTTGAGGACACCATACTGCACAGGCTGCACGCCTTTGTGATTTCAGCTAGGAGTTAAGCATCTATAGTTCCCAAATCTGAAATCCAAGATGCTCCAAAACCCAAAACTTTGAGTGTGGACCTGACACCATGTACAGGAAACTGTCAGAATTGGTGCACTAAAAACATGGCATAAAATTACCTTCAGGCTCTACATAAAAAAAGAATCTATTACTCTTTAGGTCTCCATATTTCAGACAGGGCCTATTAACTTGTGCATACGGCTCTGGGAGGGGCAGGCTGCTAGGGAGGTTCAGAGTTCAGTGGTTGCAAAGGCTGGAGGAAGGGCAGTTAGGCAAGCAGAGTTCAAGGCAGTACTACTATATACCACTGTCATGGTGCGAATCTTTGGCCTTGGGTCCAGACCCTTAGAATGTGCACCCAGAGGCCACCCTAGTGTAGACTGGACTAAAGACCCTGTGACATGCACTGGCATGTCATAGGCTAATCACCTGGTACCGTGAGCAGTTGACAGATGGGAGACTATGACACACCTCCACTTTGCAGTTTTTCTGTGAGCCTAAGCCTGCTCTAAAGCATGCGGTCTTCCTAAATAAGCTGCAGCAACATTCAGCAGGGGAAACTATCTCCTTGTTGGGCTGGGTAACATCCTCTGGCCTTTGGAAGCAGCGGGCTGTGGGTGGGGCTCCCCCAGCCTGCACTGACTCTGTCCCTCTCCCTCCCAGCACTGCAGAGAGCGGCCCCGGTCCATGGTGGTCATCGAGGTGTTCACACCGGTGGTTCAGAGGATCCTTAAGCATAACATGGTGAGTGCCTGGACAGCCTTGGGTGGGTGGGCATGGCCAGTGGCTGTGTCAGGAGCTGCAGCTTGGTGCGGCCTGTCCTCCAGGACTGTGTTTTTCTTCACTAAAGCAGGCAGAAAAACCTTTTTTCCAGCAGGTGAGAATAGATGCTGTGGCTGGGGGCGTGGCTTCCATGCAGAGTGGGTCCCCACTGTGGGACATAGGCAGTACTCTGCTCTCCGGGATGTGGAGGGGGACTCCTCACTCTTGAAGGATGCACTGAGCACAGGGACTTCTTTCTGAAGGGCATGGTGTGGAGGGGCGAGAGCAGCGCCAGTGGGAAAAGCCTAGCAAATGTGGGCTCGGCTGGGCATAAATATCAGGTGACTGCTGGACTCTTACCCTGAGGATCTCTCCCATCCCCTACCCCCCCCCCCCAGCCTGTCACCCCAGCACAATCTTAGGAAACAAAGTATCTGCCCAGGTCATTAAAATCAGGAAAAGTTTGAGCAGGTGCCTGGGCCAGAGGAAGGACCCATGACAACTGAGTGTCATGTGCAGTCCCAGGTGGGACCCCAAAACAGACAAAGGCCATTGTGAGGGCTGGAGATGTTCAGTTAGTAGACTGCTTGCCCAGCATGCATGAGGCCCTGCCTGGGTTCTGTCTCCAGCACCTCATAAACCAAGTGTGGTGATGTATCCCTATAATCCTAGCCCTGGGGAGGTGGAGGCAGGCGAGCCAGTTCAAGGTCATTCTCAACTACATTATGAATATAAGGCCAGCTTGTTCTGCATGAGACTTTGTCTCAAAAGCAGAGGTGGCAGGGGTATACACATTAGGGGGAAGCAATGGAAATCTAAACAGAGTAGAGATGAGTTCATTTTTGAAAACATAAAGGCAGAACTTAATTGTCCCCTTTAAGGACCCGGCATTCAACGTGTGTGGCACTTACTGTGAGAATGGCAGATATTTTCTCAGTACTACGTGTAGGGCAACTGAGACTTAACGAGCAAGACCTGCTGGCTGACCACGGGCCTACAACACAGACAAGGCCTAAGAATAACAAATATGTATTCCTGGAGATTTGTGGGGCACCTTTTCGGAGCCAAGCAATGTGGTGACATTAACTCAGTGACAGCTTTCTGACGTTATGTACACAGACGTCTGGGACCAGAAAGACTGGGCAGGGTCACCAGGGTCTGTGTCACCATGAGTGTGCATGAAGTGGGGAGTGGACATCTAATGCCAGGATACCTCGAGAGGTCCTGAGCCAGCCATCAGCTGGCTTGTTCTTTTAAGGTTGTCTGGTTACATGAAAAGCCTCTGAGAAAGGGCAGCCTGGGAAATCGGTTCATGTGCCACACACTATCCTGTGTCCACAGCAAGGCCCTGGGGGCGGGGTGTATGACCCAGCTCCTCCCCCTGTTGGGAGTGAGAGTACTTGACAGTTGCACTACCCCACCTTCTGTACCCATGGCAGACATCACTAATCAAGTGCAGCACACTTGCAGCATCCGTGAGAGTTTTCCCACTCAGTGCTCCAGGTAGTAGGAGCAACTGGAAACTGTGTTGGAACCACAAATAGATCATGCCTGCTGCTTTCGGACATAAGCAATTCTGGGTTTTCATTGATAGTCAATAAACATTCCATAAGGGTTCTTTGGGGCAGGGGACTTAAAGGGATAAAGTCACCAGTCTGGCCTCCAAGGGCTCAGCCGTGTGCTGTTAGCCTTGTACTTGGTTCATCTCATGGGCTTTCAGGAGTGACCATGGGGTAATATTTTCAATACAAGTAAGAAATAACTCCAGAGCAAATACATAATTTACATCATCTGCTGGCCTGGCCTTTAAGGGATGCTTCCCCCCCCCCCCCCCCCCCACAGCCACCACAGGCATCAGGGACATTAAGTATTTGGGCCTCACTTGACTCTTGGTGGATACTGGCCGTACACAGGTTGACAGGAAGCACAGACAGGAACCTAGGGAAGAGCAGGAGCTGTGGAGCTGTGGCTTGGAGTCCCATGACCCTTATCAGGCCTCAGGGAAGCAGTATCTGTAGACTCGTGTAATCCTAGAGATGGAGCGGGTAGAGGTGGATTCCCCCACCCCCATTCCACGGGGCCCTTCAGAATGGCCCAGATGGGCTTGACAGGCTGAGGCCACACAGCTTTTCTGTCCCCTTTTGTAAGAGAATGGGGCACCATGGGCACCTCCCTCCATAGGAAGGCAAGATAAAGTACCTCAGAGTCTCCCTGCAGGACTCCATTCCTAGCTCAGTGTTGTATGTGTGTGCGTGCCCACAGTCTGCATATGTGCACAAATTCTTAAGCCCCTCCCTGGGTTCTGTTCTTTCCCTGTGTAAACAAATGACCTTAAAGAGCACGCTGTAAGGAAAGCTACACCCCTACTTCTGTGCTGGGGATTGAATCCAGGGCTCCACCCCTGAGCCTACAAGTTGATTTTTTTCAGTAGGTCCCATTGGAGGGGGGGTATGAGTCGGGTAACACCAAGTGTCACTCATGAGGCATCTTGCTGGCCAAATACATCATTTTTCCCAGAGCTGCCACAAGAATGTGTGTGTCTTCCTCTCTAGACAAATCCAGGACTCACCAAGCCCCTGGGCCACTCCAGGTACTTGGCTTGTACCTCCTGGTCGGGCTTGCTCTACCCACGCCTGCTGATGTCACTCCCACATCATGCCGCTCAGCTAGATCAGGAAGAATCCCTTTGTCCTTGGCCAGGGCCCGTAATTAAGCCTCAGGTGCAGTCGCAGATGGACACCTGTGGCTCTAGTTGCAGCTGTCCCCCAGGTTAGGAGCACTGCCTTTTTAAGTACCCATCTTCCTCCTCATTGCTGCAGCCTCCCCCCTTCCCCTCCTCCAGTGACGCAACCACACTGCCCTTCCCTGGCTGTGTTCTTGCACACTGGCTGCCTCCTGAGCGCCCACGCCTAACACCCACATCTCCTTCCAGCTCCCGGTCACCACAAGCGCATCCTCATTTGTGCATAGTTCTCACTGTGGTCTCACTGTGGCCCAGGCTGGTCTCAGACGCACGAACTTCCTGCCTCTCAAGAGCTGGGATCCTAGGCGTGTGCCATCATTCCTGGCTCCCTCTGTGCCTATGAAGGTTGTTTGTGGTCTTCAGACACTCTTTGCTCTGGACACCAGGGGTGTCTGGGAAGCCCCTTGAGGGACTGTGCCTGGACTCATCCCCACTCTGAAGCCAGCTTCCCCTATCACACCTCCACTCTGCCTGTGATAGGGTATGTGGAGCTACACTCCCCCAGAGCCACCTTCTATTCCCAACCCCAGGAGATGAGTACCCCTTCTCACCATTACTCTACATTGGAGTCTCTCTGACTGCCGAGTGCTTCGGACACCAGCTCAGAGGTTCAGGTGGCTACGTCAAAAGAACTTATAGTTGTCCCAGGGCAACCAGAGGCCAGGCAGGACATCTGCCACTCAAGGTCCTGTGGAGGACAGACCTGGACTTGATGACCTCTGCCTGCCCAGCAGAGCCATGGGGTGGGAACATGCAGCCTGCACCAGGACCCCTCTTGACCATGGGAGTGCAAGTGTGATTGTCTCCCTTTCCCATCTCCTGCTGGCTATACCTCTAATTCTGCCTTTGCTGTCCCTGCAGGACTTCGGGAAGTGCCCAAGGCTGAGGCTCTTCACCCAGGAGTACATCCTCGCCCTGAATGAGCTCAATGCAGGCATGGAGGTGGTAAAGAAGTTCATTCAAAGGTGTGTCTCACCCACCCACCCACCTTCTCTCCCCCTTCTCTCCCTGTCCCAGACGACCTGGCTTATGATACATGGAGAAGAACTGTCTCGCCTTGTAGGAGGCACTTCATTGGACTCTCCCAGCCCTGCATGGTCCCCGCTACTTGCTTGTTGTGTGACAATGAGCCTGTCACCCTGCCTCTGTGATCCTGGGAGGTTGTGCAAATAAATACCACATGAGGAAGCCCTCAGCCTCCTGGAGGGGATCTCCTGAATCATGTTCTTGTCTCTGTCTGTTCCCCACCCCTGGAGAGCGGGGAGCTGTGGGTGTTTAGGGTGGAACAAGGACCAGGGACAAGAACAGCACTGGCTTCTCACCTTGGCCTGTACTCTGTGAGGTTTCCTTTTCAAACGTTCTTGTGCCTCAGTTTCCCCGTCTATGAAATGAGGTCCCCAATACCCATGCTATCCAGTGACAGTCCCAGTGAGCTGAAGTGTACTAAGTTGCCCTGTGTTTTGAGAAAGCCTGACTTGGGTGCTGGGGGTGTGGCCCAGTAGGCAGATTGCCTAACATGCTTGAAGCCTGGGTTCTGTGGTTCCAGCACTTGGTAAGTGGAGGCAGGAGGATCAGACGTCCAGAAGCCCAGAGCCAGCTTTGGCTACATAGCAAGTTCAAATCCAGCAGGTGCTACAAGAGACCCTGTTTGCAAAAGAAGAAAGAAAGAAAAAGAGCCTATTGATCCAGTGATGAAACAGGGGGGGTGTGGGGGGGGGGGGGGGGGGGGGGGGTTTGTGGCCTGTGCCCACTGCAGTTTCACAGTGTATTCCTATACTCAAGCAGGTTGTTCTTCTGCGGGACCTGGTGTTAACAGGGTCCCTTCTAAAGGGGCAGGGCAGGCCTGTCTCAGTGACAGCTGTGATGACAGTTTCCTAGAGAGGTTACATGTGTCATCCTGGGCACACAGGCCAGCGCACTTTACAGATAAAGGCCATGTCACAGAGACCCACCCATAACAAACAATAGACGGTAACATGTATTATGAACTCAGTGATGTTGGAGGGTCCGTGCTCAGCTAAGGTGACCTGAATGACGTGGGGTGGTTTTTTTTTTTGTGTGTTGTTGTTGTTTTGGGGTGGTTGTTTTTTGAGACAGGGTTTCTCTGTATAACAGCCTTGGCTGTCCTGGAACTCTCTCTCTTGGCTGGCCTTGAACTCACAGAGATCTGCCTGCTGAGTGCTGGGATTAAATGCATGCGCCATCACCGCCTGGCTGCATGACTGTTTTTTTTTTTTACAAAGCACACTTTGAGAGTAAAATTGTATCATGAATAGTCATTCCAGAAACACCTGTACAAATTGGACTGTCCTGGGACAGAGCCACCATATGCTGCATCCTTCTGTGAGCAAAGTTTGATCCTCTGTCACCACGGAGGAAGGGCTGTCTCTTCACACAGCTCAAGGTGTAGGGAGAGAGTCTAAGCAGCTGGCCAGGCCACTCAACTGACACCCCAGCTCTGCCCGAGTCACCAGCCACATGGCACAGGCTCCCCACCTGTCCTCAACAGGGCTGGCAGAGTAGGTGGTCTCACGCCTGGGCAGTACCTCAGCACCTCAACTCCACCTCAGGCTAACAGCTGCTCCACAGCCCCCTCACCTTCCCTCTGCTCTCTTCCAGCATGCATGGCCCCACAGGGCACTGCCCACATCCCCGGGTCCTGCCCAACCTTGTGGCTGTGTGCCTGGCTGCCATCTACTCCTGCTACGAGGAGTTCATCAACAGGTCAGTGTTAACTGTGGTGAGTGGGTCTGGGTGGGGGTACAGTGCCACCTTGTCCTGGGAATGTGTTGCTCAGGAGGGTGGCTTGTCACCCCTCTCTGGTGGGAAGGCCGAGTGGCTGTTGCTGCCTTGACCTCATGCCGTTTGCCAAATGCCTCAGCCCGTTTGTGTGGGCCTGGCCCTGGGGTAGGGCTGAGAAGGGGTCAGTAGCTGCAAGGCCACAAGGCACCTGGACTCCAGTTACTGGTGTCCTATGCTGAAGGGCGCTCACTATGGGGCCGGGTGACACCCTGAGGGGGTGGGGTGAAGGACTGCTCCGGCGTGCAGGTGCGTGTGACACTCTGGGCGTTGTGGTTAAACACTTGTCATTTTAGCACTCTGGAGGCTGAGGCAGGAGGATTACAAGTTTAAGGATACATAGTGAGAACCTATCTCGAAAAAAAGAGAAACAGATACATGTGTGGAGTGTGTACATGTGTGCACTTGTGTGTACATAGGGGAGGGAGCATTAAGGTGTATCCCAGCCTTGCCATTTGGGAACATGGGGCTTGGTGTGTGGTCTGCACATTTTTTTTCCTCAAGAGCCTGCTACAGAATAGTGCATTTTTTGGCATGCTAAGAAGTGACTGCATTGTGCCTGTGAACATTTCCTCTCCTGGGGTCAGTTCTTGGGGGACACACCTAGATCTCTGACTATACCAGAACCTGTCTAGTGGGGAGAAAGGCATGCGCATGGTAAAACTGAGTAGTGAGGGAGCCAGAAGGGGGCTCCTGGGGGTGCTTGTCTGGGAAAGGAGCTCCAGGAAGAGTAAGAGCCTAGGATTTAGCTGGAGCATGTGACTACTGTGGGTAGCTGCTGTGTCCCCCAGCTGGGACCCCTGACTCAAGAGACTGGGTATGACACATTTATTGTGTGTCTCATCCCTCCCCCCAGTTTTGATACAGACCCTGTTTGTCCTGAATGAGGCTCTTTAGGAGTTGCAGAGGGTCACAGGTGCCATTGATCTGTGAGCAACTTTCTGTAGTAGACTTCTAGGTCATCAGAGGCTGATACGCAGGACATTTGTGGAGTCTCCTGCAGCTTCCCAGTTGTTCAACTAAGTCAGCACAACTCCAAGGGGCCCCCACTGTCTAGGCACCATTAGAGCGGAGGGAGGGGGCAGCATGTACTGAAGAATTCTCTCAACAGAAAGCTCTAGTGCCTTTGGGGTCACTGAACTTGGACAAATGAACTTCTAAAACTAACAGGCAGAGGACAAGAAAGGGGCTATGACAAATAGGTAGCAGGGCACGAGAGCAGAGGACTGTTGTTCTTGGTTCTGGTCCTGATATATTATTGCCTGAGAGGAGACCTCAGGCAATAATAAACCATTTCCTTGTTTTGGAAAGGGTGGCCAGATCCCAGGGGTCAGCTCAAAGGCCATGGCTGCCCCTTCTCATAAGAATACCAGCTCCCAGCCGGGCGGTGGTGGTTCCCCTCGCCTTTAATCCCAGCACTCAGGAGGCAGAGCCTGGCGGATCTCTGAGTTTGAGGCCAGCCTGGTCTACAGAGTAAGATCCAGAACAGACACCGAAACTACACAGAGAAACCCTGTCTCCAAAAAAACAAAAAAGAATACCAGCTCCTGTTTGCCTTGGGCTGTACATCTCTTCCCATCCCACAGTTGGTGGTGACATCACCTCGGCAGCCAGGGATCATGTGAGGTGGGATTTACACTGAGGCAGTCGGCTGATGCTGCAGATCGGGGCACCTTTGTCCTGGAGAAGTGGCTGTTAGTCTTTTGCCAGCACAAGTCAGGGTCTGTACATCTTAGAAAAAAGAAAGGAGGAGAGGATACCCAGGCCCCCACTGCCATTGTGGATTCATTGGCGTGGTCTTGGTAGTGTTTGTTTGGACTCCGCTGGCCAGAGCTAAGAACTCTTGCCAGGAGGATCCTTTAGGGAGGTGCTATTGAAGACAACACCTCCAGACAGGTAGAGAGGCAAGAAACAGGAAGAGGAGCATCCAGGCAGAGGGAACAGCATATGCAAAGGCCTAGTGGTGCCAGGGCTTGCCGGCCATCACAGCATCTGTCCATCTGCGGTCCCGAACACCTGCTGCAGAGCCGCTCGGCCTGCTGAAATTACAGGCAGACTTTTTCATCGGGGGGATTTGGGAGCCTGCTTAAATGGCCCATGGTCTACTCATGGACAGAGGGTCCCTGCAGAGGAGGAGCCCCTGGTCTTGGTGTGGCTAAGACCAGAGACAGAGAAGCTGAAGATGAAGGGACATCCCTGGGATAGTGTTGATAGCAGGTGGAGCTCACTCGGCAGGTAAAGTGCTGGCTGTCCAAGTGTGAGGACCAGAGTTCAGATCCCCAGAGCCCACATAGAAGAAGCTGGGCTTTTATGAGTGGGCATGGCAGCCACTTGTAATCCCTAACAATGTGATGGATCCCCAGAGCAAGCTGGCAAGCTAGGCAAGTTCTGGGTTCGAATGAGAGACTCTACTTCAGTAGGTAAAGTGGCGAGTCGTCAAGGGAGACACCCAGCATCGACCTCTGGCCACTGCACGTACCCACACATACATGGCACCCCACACACATGCAAGCAGACATACCCGCACTACACCACACACACTCATACCCACACTAATAACATGAACGAAAAATAGATTGAGGTTCGGCGTGGGGGTGAGGGGACCCAAGGTTTGCCGACTGACGGGCGGCAGATGCTGAGCCAGAGGCCACCCTTAAGAGGCGGCTGGCCTGGGTTACGTTTTCTGAGTACGTGGGTGGGTCAACAGGAGGTTGAAGTAGAGGAGGGATGTCATGGGATCGCTCCTCCAGCACTACCCCCCTACCGCTGCTGGGTGAGAGATGGGCTGCAGGGCCTCAGTCATGGGGGGCTGTCACGACGAAGGCGTGAGGGGGACGATACGATAGGTTGTCCTTCCTCCCACACAGGCTGGCCTTGGCTTCTAGTGGGGCCCAGCTGAGCCTCTGGGAGCCCTCGAGAGTTGGGGGGGGTCCCAGCTGCTGGCATGACTCCCCCCTCCTCCAGGCCTGGTTCTGCCAAGTTGTTTCCTTTCGGCCCATTGGCCGGTCCCTCCCAGTGTCCTCCAGGCCTCTGCTCCACTCCCGGTGAGCACACGATGTTCCCACACTCGAAAGAACAGACAGCCTGACCCAGGTTAGCGTGGCTGTCTGGAAAATCGCCGCACAGAGCCAAGAGGCCTTGAAAAATCCACTCCTCGACCCCATAGAGGCAAACAGAGGGAGCTGGAGTGCTGAGCACGAGGCGGGGGGCGGCGGGGGTGGCGGGGTGGGGGGAGCGGGGTGAGCGAATGAGGTCTGAGCCCACAGAGATCCACAGGCCCCACCTCACAGACAACGTGTGGCTTCCGCCCACTGTGGAGTTCACAGGTTTACAGAAGCCAGTGATTGCTTTTCCCCCAGCAAAGCCAGAATGTGTTTATTGAGCGCCCTCAGTGGGCTGCGCTCAGCCCTGGCTCACGGCAGGTGCAAAATGGATTCAGGCCTTGCCTGAGTCTGTTCTCAAGTTCTGCACATGGCCCCGGAGCTGCCACGTGGAACGCCAGTGCGAGGCCGAGTCCTGTACACCAGAGCACGTGCCTGCTTCTCTTTGGGAACACGGCACACGTGTGACAGGTTTGAGAGGGACCTAAGCAAGTAAAGTAGCTCTTCCTTTATCTTTATTTCTTTTTTTTGTAAGCACTTTATTTTTCTTTTTTGCATTTGATTTTTTATTTATTTATTTATTATTGTGGGAAGGCTTGTGTGGCCAGAGAATGACTTAAAAGAGTCATTCTGACCTTTTACCATGTAGGGCCTAAGTAAGGATCAAACTCGGGTTGTCAGGCTTAGGTACAAGCCCCCCCTCCCTTCTGAACCATCTTGCCCGTCCAGTGAGCAACTGTTTCTAGCCATCCCCGGTGCTGTGCTCAGTCATGTGGAAGCCCTGACATTTGCTTTTATCAGGGCCTCCCTAGGGCTGAGCTCCTTGAGTTTGGGGGTGTTTCAGAAGTTTCCTGGTTCAGGAAAAGGTTCAGTGGCTCTGGCAGTGAGGGCTGGTGTTGGTACGGGTGCACCAGTACTAAGTGGCTGTCCCAGCAAGGGGTGGCATTGGTTCAGGTGTACCCGTACTAAGTGGCTGTCAAAGAGGGAATGTTCACTTGTTCAGCAGGTGTGGTTGAGTGTCCACTGTGCTAAGCTGTGGTGGCTTAAGGAGACAGGCAGACTGGTCTGGACTCCAGATTCAGTGCTCCTCTTACTGAGCTGTGTACACCCCAAGCCAAGCTCCACTTCTTCGTTCCTAATGGAGCTTCCTGACGAAGCTCCACTTCGTTGTGGCCTCTTCACAGGGATGTTGGGGGAACCCACAGCATCCCAGAGCTGATGCATGAATGCTCAGGAAATCTGGGCCTCCGGTGGCCTTTTGTTTTCAGTTTCCATTTCTGAGACCGGGACTCACTATTTACCCCAGGCTAGCCTTAAACTTTCAGGCATCCTCCTGCCTCAGCATCCCAGGTGTAGAGATTTATTAATCTCTGCTCAGTGCTGGGCTTTCTGGTTGCCAAGGCTGACCCCTGCCCACACTTGCTGTTTTTCTCCCCCCTCTCCAGCCGCGACAACTCCCCCAGTCTGAAGGAGATTCGGAACGGCTGCCAGCAGCCGTGTGACCGGAAGCCCACCTTACCTCTGCGCCTGCTGCACCCCAGCCCAGACCTGGTGTCTCAGGAAGCCACGCTGTCTGAGCCACGGCTCAAGTCGGTGGTCGTGGCCTCCAGCGAGGTCCACGTGGAGGTGGAGCGCACCAGCACTGCCAAGCCGGCACTGACGGCCAGCACGGGTAACGACAGTGAGCCCAACCTCATCGACTGCCTCATGGTGAGCCCAGCATGCGGCACCATGAGCATCGAGCTGGGCCCCCAGGCCGGCCGCACACTCGGCTGCCACGTGGAGATCCTCAAGCTGCTGTGAGTACCCTGGAACTCGCTACGAGGAGGGCAGGGGTCAGGAGGCCGGTCCCGCTGCCAGCCTGAGTCCTCTAGGGGTGGGTGTGACGGAGGAGCCTTGTGTATGCACACTCGTGTTTAGGTGTGCAAACTGTGCAGAGGCAAGTGTGTCCCCAGGCCAAGGCAGGAGGAGGATGGCCGCAAGTTTAAGGGCAGCTTGGGTTATATAGTGAGCACCAGGTCAGCGGGAGCTACTGAGCAAGACCCTGTCTCAAAAACAACCAAGCCAGTATGCCTGTGAGTGGGGGAGGGGAGCCTCTGGCACCCTGTGGTGTCACCAACCATTTGGCATTTGTGTATTCTCAGTCTTAGTCACACTGAGTTGTGTTAGGATTCAGAGGGTAGAGGTGAGTTTCCAGCCACCAGCCAGAATGGGGATGGGGTTGGGGCCACGTTGGGGTGCTTTGTGTTCCCGGAGAGGTACTGTGGTGTCTAAAGCTGAATGTGTGCACACGTGTATGGTTATGCACGGTTAGACCATGGGCTCCTGTCTGTGGAGGCAACCATCACCTGTCTCTTCTTGCTGTTGTCCTTGAGAGCACTAAGGGGCCTGCTGAAATGAGTGCCAGCCTCTCTGTGTCCCCTCAACCGAGGCCAAGGGAGGGTACAACCCAATTTATTGATCCTACAACCAAAGGAATTCCAAATCCGTTCAGAGCACAGAGAACCAAGCTCAGGTCCAGGTTCCTGTGAGGCAGAGGAATCTCGTTTCTTTCCTGGCCAACCCGACGGCACCCTGAGCCTCCCCAGCCCTTTGGCTATGGGCTCCTCTCTGAGTCACACTCGTGGCAGCAGCCTTCCAGGCCAGAGCTGGCTGCCTTGGGCTGTTTCCCATGGGCCCCTGGCCTCTTGCCGTCTGGGTCCTTTCTCCTGGGAACACGCAGGACTGAGAGACATCACACTGCTCCTTTACAAACGTCCCTGAATGAGTGTCCTGTTCCACCTGAGCTAGAACTCCTGCTTGCTGCAGCTCCAGGGCATGGGTCGGGGGTCAGGGGCCATGCTCGGACCTGGAATAGTCTGATAAAGCCAGGAAGGGTCACACTAGATTGAAACCAAGTTTCTAAACTCTTTCTCAAACCAAGCTGGCTCTTAGATCTGTGGTCCTCAGGCCCTCAGACTCCCTGGATCTCAATAATAGCCTGCAATTCAGAGGGCTCCCAAGTTCAGAGGAAAGCAGGTTTAGGTCATACGGAGCTGGGTGCATGTTCCCGGGTGCCACTTACTAATCTGTGACATGAACCGGTCATATGACCTCTCTGAGTTTAGCCCTACAGCCAGTCCTTGGTGACATAGTGTGAGGATGGGATGTTATGCCTGTTTCTCAAAACCCCCAGAGACCACCAAGGAGCCGGTTTCCGATGCAAGCACTTAAGGGTCCTTTTATTGTCAGGTTCAACCTGGGCCACTGCACAGCAAATGGAAGGAAATGTGGTGGCGGCCACGAGCCCAGGTGTAGAGAGTTTTTATAGGGAAAAACCACAAGCCAGGAATTGGCAACTTGGGATTGGGTAGAAGGGATATGGGGCAAGGTGATTTTTTGAAACTATTGGTCTAGACTTTCAGCGCAAAGCCACGTTTGAAACTATTGGATTGTACTTTTGGCGGGGAACCACAACCTGCTGAACATGATTATCTGGACTGCTCAGCAGGATTATCTAGATATCTTCAAGGGCCATAAACCGAAGGCAGAATGTCTGCAGGAGCATACTGCTCTGTATCTGTTCTAGTTGTCAGGGCACCTTCCTGAGGTCCTTCCTGGAACTGAGTACAGCAGGTGGTCTAAGATGGTGACCCTACCCTAAGATGGAGTCTGTATTGCCTTCGATAGGAGGTGCCAGCTGCAGCCCCAGCCCAGAGCAGACACCAGCACATATAAATGGGCACCAACTGGTGATTGTAGTGTAGTGGTATTTTCCGTCCTAGAGTCAGGGGAAGGCACATTTCTAATTTCTTGACAACTAAGGAAAAGAACACAGTGGCATTCAGCAAGAAGCTTTATCTGTGGAGTGACCTGAGACAGTTCTCCTGGCTCCCCTAGGCCTCAGCTTCCTTGTCTTGCCTGCTTCGTGGAGGGCTGCTATGAGATTTCAGTAATGGGATGATTTCCCCGTTGTCCCGTGGTTCTTGGTGAGAGTGAACATTTGGTAGTACAATTCAGATGAGAGCTAAGGAAGAGAAGATAGAGCGAGGCATGGTGGTGCACACCTTTAGTCCCAGTGCTCGGGAGGCAGAGGCAGGCTGATCTCTGTGAGTTCTAGACCAGGCTGGTCTACATAATGAGTTCTAGAACAGCCAGGGCTACATAAACAGACCTTGTCTCAAAACAAAAAACAATAAAAGAAGAAGAGAAGGTGGTGTGGTGTGGAATTGAGGTGGCGCTTCACAGGGCATTGTGAGGGTGAGGAAAGCCACACTCAGAACTCTGGGCATGCCACTGGCCACAGGGAATATGGGTTAGTATGGCCAGCCAGGCAGTGCATTGTTCTTATCTGTTACCACAAGCTCCCCATGGCAGACTCTTGCATCACTGGAATCTGACACCTCTGAAGAATCATTGAAAGCCTCCCCAGGAGACATTTGAGAAGGGACCATACTTCAAAGACACATCAGGATTGATCTGCTTTGGACCAACCTAAAGTAGGCTGAGTTGGCCCAGCCCGGGTAGAGTGGCCTGGGGTCTTCAATAAGGAGAGCTCAGAGCCTTTTCAGGGTCCCCATGCACCCATCCATCCATTCACATAAGCATCCCTCCATATATTCTTTAAGCATTTGCTGCACATCTATGCTTAGCCAGGGTCTGTGCTTGAAGACACAGGTCTCATCTGTTTCCTCGGCCCTATCTCTCGGAGTGTGAGGAGCACCAGGTGTCCAAAGGAATGACATCAAGATCAGGGTGTGGTGGGGCCCAGTATGGCAGTGGGACACACTTTCATCCAGGAAGAGGGAGCGGCTGAGGTGGAGGAGGGATGATGTCCCTGCTTCGGAGGTCCCCAGGATCCCCACGTCCACTCCTTCAACCCCATTCTGAATGAAGTGTATAAATCTCCTTTGAGTTCGCTAACAGCCTTTCTACACAGAACAGATCTTACTATGTTTATATGTGTGTGTCGTATATGTGTGTGGTGTGTACATGCATGTCGTGTGCACTTGTGAAGGCAAGAGGACAACATTGGGCATCCTCCTGTCTCCGTCGACCTTGTTCCCTGAGACAGGGTCTCACTAAATCTGGAGCTAGGCTGTCAGGCAGCAAGCCCCCGTGACCCTGCCCACCTCAGCACTAGGGTTACAGGCATGTGATGTTTACATGGGTGCTGGGGTTTTGAACTCAGGGACTCACGCTTATACAGCAAACACCTTTACTGACTTCGCCGTCTCCCCAAGCTTGAAAAGGACCCAACAAGTGTAGCCTTCTTTTTCAGGTATGAGCTGGTCATCTTCTTGTGAGGCACTGCACTGTCTAGCGGGCAGAAAATAGATAGGAGCCAGGATCCTGGGTTCAAGGCTCAGCTCTGACCTGAGACCAAGGCTGAGATACCTACGTCCCAGCTTTTGTATTTATAAAGCAGTGACAGTGAGTGACACTCACCCAACCAGGAAGATTCTCAGGAGGCCTTGGAAGAAAGCATGTGGCACACAGTGAACACTACATAGGAAGTCACATTTCAATATGCTGGAGACCATGAGTCAGTTAAGGGTGAAGGGGATCTCATTGTGGGAAGGCGAGCTAGCTGCATACATGGATGATGATGCTCTCCCCCACCTAGGAAGGAACCAAGGAGAACAGGCACTTCTAGAATGCACCCCTGAGGCCTCTGAGCTCTGAGAGCCTCGGCTGGCGCCGTCCACAGGTTGGCCAGCCTCAGCACACAACAGGAGGTAGCAGCAGGCTACCATGCCCCTCACCTCCTGCTGCCGAACCCAGACATCCCGTCCCTCCCTCTCTTCCTCCTCACGTGGGTGTTGCAGATGACGTTACCAAATCTGAGGCCTGTACAGGGCACACAGTGCGTGCCTAGATGTCAGCCATATCACTGTTAAGACTTATCTAGCACCGCCAGACCCTTCTGGCAATTCTTTTTCATGTTGTCCATCTGGGCCTTTCCTCAGCGCCTTCCAGGGTGTGTTCTGGGTCCTGAAGGCTTTGTCATGGGTTCATTCAGTGGGCGGGAGGGCGGGAGTCGTCAAGAGCCAAGGGTTATCTAAGCTGTTCTTTGTAAGAAGGAAGCATTTGTTCTGGGGCCGAAAAACAGCAGGCTGTTTTCTATGGGAAGCCCAGGTAAAGGGACAGAACATACATGGGTGGACAGGATATCAACAACGTTAAATTCAAGAGGGGTTGGCCAGACGTGACTCAGTTGGTAGTGTGCTTGCCCAGCTTTCAGAGAGTTCTGGTGTCCACTCTTACCACTGCATGAGCCATACACAGTGGAGCATGCCTGTGATCCCAGCACTGGACAGGTGGAGGCAGAAGGACCCGGGAATTTAAGGTCATCCTCAGCTACATAGCAAGCTCAGGGCTAGCCTGGGCTACATGAGCTACCTATCTCAAAATCAAAAACAAATAGATGGAATGGGATTGGAAGAACAAGCAGCGAGGAGGAGGGGGGCGGGCAGTGTGGGAAACTCATTTATGGAGGTGATGGTAGGAAACCTGAATTCTGAATGTAGAGGACCAAGAATAAGGCTTTGAGCCCAGGGCCAGCCAGCCACTCAGCTGCTAAAAAGATGAGTGGGTCTCGAGGTTTGCTCTTCAGCTACCTAATTTGTGTGTGTGTGTGTGTGTGTGCATTCAAATGTCACAGCATTCATGTGGAGGTCAGGGAACGGTGTGGGGGGTGTCGGGGGGGGGGGGCTGGTGGATTAGTTTCTTCTTCAATCATGTGAATTCTGGGGCTCAAACTTGAACTCGGGTTGTCAGGCTTGAGGACAAAGCACCTTTACCCACAGCCATCTTGCTTGCCTTGAAACCCTATCTAAAAAGAAAGAAGTTTCTGGTAGACAAGGACGGTGTCCCATACTGTGGTTGGTTGGTTGGTTGGTTGGTTGGTTTTTCTTGTCTCAATCTGTAGGCTTCCTTTGGGTCTGGTCAGTTGACGATGTGAGGTGAGCTTGTACTACTGCGACACCACCACAGGCTGTGTGGCTGGGACCACACAGTGTCTTAGTTATGAGGAGACAGGTGAAGGTGTGGCAGGGCTAGCCTGCCCTGGCTCCCTTTCTCTTGAGTCCTTGGGCTCTTTTCTCTGCACATACTTCTCATGTCAGTCAGATTGGGTTGGGTCCAACCTAGTGACCCTGTGTCTCTCTAGACGTCACATTCTGAGGTCTTAAGGGGCTGGGACATCAACATGGATTTAGGAATTGGAGACAAGACCTAGAACAGTCCCTCACCCTCGGCCATGGCTCACAAGGGCAATGAACTGTGCCAGGGAAGTCTCAGTTCTGAGCACGGAGGATATGCGACCCTGGGGAGCTTGGTAGTTGCCCCTCGGTTGTTGTTTGAAAGTCTGGAATGTTGACTCTCTTGGAACTCACTCTGTAGATCAGGCTGGCCTCGAACTCACAGAGATCTGCCTGGCTCTGCCTCCTGAGTGCTGGGATTAAAGGTGTGCGCCACCATCGCCTGGCTGGAGTGTTCTTTATTAATTCGTGCTGTGCTGTGGACACTGTCTGTGAAGTAGGTGGGGCAGAATCCATGTTGTGTGATAACACCAGACAACTTCCTACAAATTCCTACCAGGATTGCATGAGGAGAACCTCTCCCTGTGACTACCCCTCACCGACTTCCTCTCTCTTCTAGGTCCGATTATGATGACTGGAGACCATCTCTGGCCAGCTTGCTTCAACCCATTCCATTCCCCAAAGAGTAAGTCCCACTGTGCCCAGTCCAAACGGGAGGAAAGCTGCAGGAGAGGAGGTGGTTGGTGTCAGAGGCTCACAGTGTTACAGCGGCGGGGTGGCCGGCCTGGGACCCACAGTCGAGACATGGAGATGTAGCCCGACTTTCTGGGCCTCTCTGAAAAACTAAGAATGTGGTAGGAACAGTCTCGGGCTTCCTGGCAGCCATCTCTGCCAGGCCTAGCCTATAGTCATTTTAACAGTTTTTAATTATGCACCAGGTGAGAACAATAATGCCCTCCGTCCCCAGGGGACAGTAAAAATTAACAGTTAATATACTACTGTGATAGGCATGGCAGCACATGCCTGTAAATCAGTGGTTCTCAACCTTCCTAATGCTGCCACCCTTTAATACAGTTAGTTCCTCACGTTGTGGTGGCCCCCCAACCATAAAATTATTTTTTTCATAACTGTAATTTTGCTACTGTTATGAATTGGAATGTGAATATCTGATGTGCAGGATACCTGATATGGGGCCTTCTGTGAAAGGGTCATTCACCACCACCACCACCACCACCACGGGGGTCGTGACCCATAGATTGAGAACCATTGTTATAATTACAGTTCCAGGCTAGCCTGAGCTACACAGCAAAACCCTGTCCAGAAAAAAGAAGGGAGGAAAGGCTGGAGAGAGCACCTAGCATGCACAGTGCCCTGGAGTCAATCTCCAGCATCAAAAAAGGAAAGAAAATGCATACGGAGAGCCATTTCCGGGCTGTGCAGGGGAAGTCTAGCTGCTCTTACTTCGCCTTAATGGCCGTTAGCTCACACCACACTCTGAATATGGCCAGAAACAGACCCTCTGTCCTGTTCTCACCCACCCTCATACTAACATGGAGTGCATCATGGGAAACAGTTGTGTGGTGGGTCACAGCCTGCACAGAGCTTCAGCTGAGCCACTGGCCTCACATGCCTGTAGGCCTGTTTTGACAGCTTGGAAGCTGCTGGGCCTTGGGAGGCACTCGGGGCTCTCTGCAGAGCCCATTAGTGAGCCTGTGTTTGTGAACGCAACTCCTCGGAGGGGGACATTACACCCAGTAATTGCCCCATTTGCTGGCCCGGCTAGTTCCCTTGAGGCCCCCAAGAATGGAGACCGGAGAAATCCGACTCCTCAGAGCCTCCTCTGTCTGTGGCATCATTGGCTACAGCAGCTGTCCCCACAGGCCCTGGGACCCGCTTGACGGTGGCCCATGATGCAATTCACTTGGAAGAATGGTCCCTGATTGCCTGGCAATGTGCGCTGGTAATTAGTGCAGCCTTGCCTTAATTGTGGAACAATTAACAAACACACCTGGGTCCCTGGAGCCCACGTGTGCCTTCACGTTCATGGACCCGGTTAGCACTGCTGCAGTTGAGTGGTGTGGACCTGGTGTTTGTTGGCTTTGGGGACACTGGGGGCTCGGCCTCTTCATGTTACTATGATCCTCACCTTGTCACAGGAGGGGCAAGATACCCGAATTTCTCTGTCAGTTTCCTCTACATTCTTCTAGTCAGAGCTAAAGTCTAGATGTCCCTGGAGGAAATGCAATCACTGTCCATCAAGACCTCTAACGCCTGTCTCTTTGTTTTTGGTACAGAGCTCTCGCACACGAGAAGTTCACCAAGTGAGTATGCCGGGGACACCCACCCCGCCTTCTCCTGCTGCCAGTGCCCCCTGCCCTGGGTCACCATTATACCCCTGCCACCGCCAGCCTCCTTCTGCCCATTCTTCGAGTCACATGCACTTCGGGAGGCTGCAGAGGCACCTTCTGTGTGGTCCCCTGTGACACATCCAATCCCCGATAGGAAATGTCCCATGTGCCTTGCCCTGTCTGCCCCCACCTGCTCCTGGCCTCTCACCCCCCCCTCTCCAAGCCCCCCCCCATCCCCCATGTTCACTCAGGCCTGCAAATGACCCATCCTCTTCTTTCCAGGGAGCTGAAGTATGTGATTCAGAGGTTTGCAGAGGATCCAAGACAGGAGGTAAGCCTTTTTCTGTTTTACTTTTTTCTACAGGAGGAAAAAGAGTTTGGTGGCCTCCTAGGTCTCCTTGCAGAGGCCATCTTGTCACTGGATCCTTGATACAAATTTTGCAGGCTCCTGGCCTTGTGTGCAAACACCTTGTGTTGAATCACCCAGGTGTGGTTTTTGGACTGTCATTTGGCTAGCCAGAGGCTGGCAGGCCGTGTCTCCATGCCACATTGGAGACTCACTCACTGTCTTTGCTGTCTGTGGGTCCTCTGACAAATGACTCGGTAGCATTGTCCCTTACCCTCAAGATGGTGATCAGTCCCTACTCACAGTCTGCTTCTGAGGAGTAGGAGGGAGGGCATAAAGAGCAGGGGTGTGTGTGTGTGTGTGTGTGAGAGAGAGAGAGAGAGAGAGAGAGAGAGAGAGTCAGACAAACGGACAGACGGACGGACAGACAGTGGGTATAGGTGTGGAATCAAATGGGTATAGGTGTGTACCTACGCACAGCTCTGGGAAGGGATGGCAGAGTTGTTCTTTGGGCCCTAACATTGTCCTTACTCTAGACAGAGACCCTTCAGTAGAGAAAGACAGATGGACAGATAAGGAGGTGAGGTTGAGACCTCACAGAAGAGAATCTCAGGGTTGGAGAGAGCTTGAGGTTCCTTGGACAGGCCCAGAGGGAAGACTGCCCACACAGGAAAGGTAGAGGATGGAGCAGAACAAGGCAAACGCCCCAAGCCTAAGGTTCAGTGATAAACCCCAGACAGGGCGGGGCAGAGAGCAAGAGAGAGCTCTCGGCACAGAGACAGGGGAGGCACAAGCAGGAGAGAGAGGAAGTGCATCCCCTCTCCCCTCAGAGGGAAACATAGGAAGCCGGTATAGAGACAGGGCCTGTTTATGGCTCTCCACCCTGGGAGGCCACAGCCCTGTCTCCCGCAGGGCTTTTCCCAGCGAGGTAGGCCTCATGGCTATCTAAGATGCTGAGGACACATGGCTGGACTAGAGGCCCCTATGTGTCCCCAAAGGCCTATGGAACTTAGTAGGAGACCAGTGGTTGTGGAGCTAAAGGAAGTCCATGCACTTCCTGACTGCCTGGCTTGTTGACACCATTCATATTTCCTTTGTACCTGAGTCTGTTGGGAACTGACGATGTGTTTGTCCTCGGCCCACAGGTCCACTCGTGCCTGCTGAGTGTGCGGGCCGGCAAGGATGGCTGGTTCCAGCTCTACAGCCCTGGAGGGGTGGCCTGCGATGATGATGGAGAGCTGTTTGCCAGCATGGTACGTGGGGTCCCCACGGGGAGTTGCTGGTGGGCATTGGGCTGTTCCATCCTGAGTCGCTCACTCACAGAGCCCACTCTGGCCTGCCTGCAAGTCTTCCGGCCTGCACTGTGCCAGCCATGAAGAGGGAGGTGACCCAAGGGGGGGTTGTCGCTCATTCCTGCTTACCTGAGCTAAGACCCTGAGGGTCCAAGATCACGCTTGGTTGTCATGGTGATTTTCTGTGTAAGGGACAGAGGCAGCGTACCACAAGGTACTGCGGTGCCACCTACTCAGCCAGTCCTCACAATGAGGGGCTTGGTTGGGGGCCAGACTCGGGGTGCTCATCCCCATCCCAGATGAAGGTATTGAGGTCACTGAATCAGTAACTGCATCCACAGTGGATTCTACCACTTTCTTAACCATAGAGCAGGGTTCTCAACCTTCCTAATGCTGTGACACTGTAATACAGTTCCTCATGTTGTGGTGACCCTCCCCCAACCATAAAACTCTGTTGTTGCTACTTCATAACTGTAATTTTGCTACTGTTATGAATCGTAAAGGTCTGATATGTGATACCCCCACCACCCATGAAAAGGTCTTTCAGCTCCCCCACAAAGGGGTCACAGCCCACAGGTTGAGAACCACTGTCATGGAATCACACCTGGGCAGCAACAGAGAGGTCCAGAGAGGTCCAGTGGCTTGCTTGGCAGGACTTGTTTGCAAGCCCCTGGTAGGCCAAGCTACTGTCTAGAGGTAGTGGCTTCCTCTACGGCAAAGGGACACAGACTCCTCTTTCCCCAGTGACCTCAGCCACTCTGTTCCCTGACACACCCAACGCCATTCATAGATCACACATTCTTCTGGGGTCATGTGACGTGGAGAAAATGCAGGCATCAGCTAGACCTGGGCCTTAGGTCACTACCCAGTTTTCCACCAGTTGACCTTGCATGCTGACTCGCCTGTCTGGGCTCCAGCTTCCTCATATGTAAAAACAAGACAAAGAGATTTCTCCAGAGCGTCATAGCAACTGGGTAGAGTGGCAGGCATGAGATACTCACTGAGCCACCCAGGACTCTGAGACCCCCGCTTGGGTCAGGTTATTCCTGTCTCTACGAGAGACTGATTGGCAGGGTAAACGGTTACTGGGCTGAATTCGGAAGAGATCTGCGCAATGATGATAAATGGGTGTGTCCTCTGAGGCACCACCTCAAGGGGTTTATTTTTAGGTCCTTCTCCTTATGAATCTGCTCCAGACCCCTCCCCTGCTGCCCGGGACCTGCTTTCTGTGTGTCTCTTGTAGCTAGAGACACGTCTAACTGCCTGCTTGCGCCACATCTTCCTCACCATCCCCTCTCTGGCTTCCTCTGATGTCACAGCCTCACCATGGCAAGGCTTGGTGTTTCCCCGTCCCCGGCATGCGGAGACTCAATGTGAGAGAGGACACGGAGTCAGCTCCCACCCAAGTGATATCATTGTATGCCAGAGTTGTTAATGACGGGGCAGAAGCAGCATAGACAGGGAAGGAAGCAGGCAGCCGTGGAGATAGAAACGTATTGTTTCCATGGAGACACATGGCAAGAAGTGGTCCCTGGATTCGCCTGCCGTTTCCAGAAGGCCTTTGGCTATTATATGAAGTTGCAAGATGTTTGGTCTCCCTCACCTCTGTTGACAGGGTGCGGAGCCCCTACTCTTGTGCTCTCGCCTCTAAATACAAGCAGCACCCCCTCCAACATGTCTCAGAAGGGAGCAGGCTTTGCTGGGTGGGTGATCTCTCAAAACATCTTTTGGTTTCGCAGAGAAAGCAGGGCACAGAACAGCCCAACTGCCACACGAGTCGGGCCTGTTGTTTCCTCACCTAGCAGGGACTGCCTAGAAATGTCTACCTGGGATCCTCAATGCTAGGAATTCACAGGACCAACTACTAGCAGCCCCCAAAGGGGGCTGGGGGGAGGGACTCCTTTGTTTCTGTAGTAAAGCAGATAAAAGTGTGAGCGTTAGCAGCCTGTGCAGGAACATTACAACATTCAGATCCGCAGCTCTGCTGCCGTCAGCACCGCCCGTCTCTGGGACACGTTGCCTTCCAGCTTCGCCTCTGTGCCCTTTCATCCTAACTCTCTGCTCCCCTGGACGGCTCCGGTGGCCGCTGTCTCACTTGTCCCGGTGACTGTGCCTGTTGCCTGCACCCGGAATCAGTGTAGTCTCACATTTGTGGGGTGCCACTCAACATGTCCTGGGTCACCGTCCACCCTGCGAGGAGGTTTCTGTCCCCAAGGATGGTCTGGTGGTCACTGGAGACCAGGCTGTTGGCACAAGCAGGGAGCGTCACCGCCCTTTGGTTTCCCACCTGTCCCCGCCCGCAGGGGGCTGGCACTGAGGGTCACAGCACCGCCGTGGTGCCCCGGCTGCTTCACCTGAGTCTTCTTTGCCTCCCAGGTGCACATCCTCATGGGCTCCTGTTACAAGACCAAAAAGTTTCTGCTCTCGCTGGCGGAAAACAAGCTGGGCCCCTGTATGCTCCTGGCGCTGAGAGGGAACCAGACCATGGCGGAGGTGAGGCCCTGGCACAGGTGCCCTGGCAGGGGATCTGTGTGAGGAGCAGGCAGTGTGGGCAAGGCAGATGTGGTTGCAGCTTCTTGAGTGTGCGGCTGCCCTCAGACTGCTGCTGGTTCATTCCGGTTGGGGACCATCATGTTGACCACAACCATCTGGAAGTTTCTCTTCTGATTACCTACATAGCAACTGTCTGCACATGGAGCACAGAACCGTTAACAGACTGAGGGGTAGCCAGGCTCGCATGACTTGTTCTCGAGACCTTGGGGTTTCCTGGGGTTGTCATGGGGGTTAGAGCCCATGGGGTCCTTCACAAGGCTTTTTTCTCTGACCAGAGGACTGAGGCAGCCTCTCTGCTCTGGGTGGCTTCAGGGTCACTGCTCAGTTATCAAGAGCACAGGCCCAGCACCCTCATGACACTTTTAACTGTTCCTCCTCGGTTCCCTCTTCCCGACTACTCCACGAAGCCCCCTAAAACCAGACACTCCCAGAGCACCTGTCCCATAAGCAACAGGATTTTTATAACAGCTGTCAGAATTGGGGAGCACCACCTTGCCACATTCTACCCTCTAGAAAGCAGTCACCAAGCTACCCATCAGTCAAGGGGGTGTGAACAGGCAAGAATTTACTGGCCCGTTGGAAAAAGCCTAAGTTTTCCTGGAGGTGGGATTGAAGCATTAACATGGGGGCAAGGACAGAGAGTACTCCACATTTGGAGAACAGCATATGCCAAGGTCCTGTGGCAGGCCACTTCCCTGACACCCCTTCATGACTCCTGGCAGATCCTGTGCTTGATGCTGGAATACAACATCATCGACAACAACGATACCCAACTGCAGATCATCTCCACGCTGGAGAGCACAGATGTGGGCAAACGCATGTACGAACAGCTGTGCGACCGGCAGCGGGAGCTGAAGGAGCTGGTAAGTCCTCTCCGCTGCCCACTGTTCCCAGAGCAGGAGATGGCCCCTGTGACTGCTGCTCTATACCCAAAGAGTGTGGGATCGTTCCCTGTTCTTCTTACATGATTCTAGATGGACCCAAGAGAGGTAACGCAGGTGGCCTGAAGTCACCCAACCCGCTTCCACTTGATTGCAGGGACCCAGGTGTCGTTGACCTACCCAGTCCTAGCTGAGAGGCGATGTCTACACATGGGCACACACAGGCCCATCAGGGCTGTCCTTTCCCCTGGAGCCACCCTCCCCTCCCCACTATGGCTCTTGGCAAAAGGTGTGCACAACCCAGGTCCCTACCGTGAGACACCTGATGTAAAACTTCTCTGTCATTTGCCAGGACTCTTGGTAGAAATGGGTGCCACTTAACCCCGACAAGAACTGGATGGGTGGCGGCGTCCCTTCCAGTCAGAACACCCGCCCTCCCACCTCTGCTGGTGTTTCTTTTCTTTTCTTTTTTTTTTTTTTGGTTTTTCGAGACAGGGTTTCTCTGTGTAGCTTTGCACCTCTCCTGGAACTCACTTGGTAGTCCAGGCTGGCCTCGAACTCACAGAGATCTGCCTGGCTCTGCCTCCCGAGTGCTGGGATTAAAGGCATGCGCCACCACCGCCCGGCCTCTGCTGGTGTTTCTTAGTGTTACATATGCCATAAGCTGCCTGTGCCGTGACCACCGTCGTGCCTTCTGCCCGGGAAAGTAGCCACCATGGCGTCATGAGGCTGGTGGTGGCAGAGGGGACATGTGACTCAGCTGGTCTCACTTTTTTTCTTGCAGCAAAGGAAAGGCGGGCCCACCAGGCTAACACTGCCCTCCAAGTCCACGGTAAGTAGGTTTAAGTCTCTGCAGGGGTGGGGTGGAGTGAGATGGGCGGGGCAGGGAGGAGGGATGACCAGGAGGGGAGGGGAGGGATGACGATGGGACAGGGAGATAGGCCGGCCCTTCCAAGGGGCAAATGGATGAAAGGGAAAGAAATGAAAACCAAGCAGAGTTAAGATGTTACTATGCTAAAACTTGTTTCCAATATTGAGGCTGGGGTTGCAGCTCGCCGGTAGAGCACCCGTTTAGCATGTGTGGAGGCTCCAGGCTTAGTCTCCGGCACTTTGAAAGAGACAAAAGATTGCTGGTGACATCAGCAGTATTACCGAGGGGTTGCTAGTAACCATGGTAACAGTAGCTAATAGGCACTGGATGGTTAGTCTGTTTGACTTTTAAAACCCTGTGAGAGCTGCATACCGTTTTCCCACTTTCCAAAGTCTTCGGGGATCTAATTTCCTGCTACCCCACTATCCTCAAGGCATGGCTTCCTGCTCATGTACCAGGAAGCCTGCCCAGGCTCCAGCCACTGTGGCTCCATCCCAGCCAGCAAGGAGGAAGGAAGTGGCAGGGTAGAGCCCGCCCTTCCCGTGAAGATTCTTCTTAGAAGTTCCATTTACATCTCATTGTCCATATTCAGCACCTAGCCATAATTAGCTGCAAAGAAGGATGGGAAATTAGCTGTAACTCAGGGGACAGCTAAAAGTCAAAGACAAGACCCTCAGTCCAGGGCATGCAGCATGTGTGTCTCTCTGCTGGCTTGGGGCTAAGGGTGGCGACTGCCTATTCACGTGGAAAACCCACAGGAACTGCCGGCTAGGGGGTGTGCATGCATGTGCATGCATGCGTGTAGACACACACACAGGCATCCCACGCATGTGCATGTGCATGTGCACGCTCTGCTTGGGAGGGTGCTGGTCTTGGTTGCAGCCCAGCCGTGACTCAAGCTGTGAGTCACACCACAGGCCGAGCCACCACCCTTCAGCTCCTGGGGACATGAAGCCCTCGGTGTGGTCAGAGACAGTGTTGGCTTCAGATAAGGCAGAGGGGAGAGGGCATGAGGCCCACCTGATAGATGCCCCGGCCTGCCTGAGCATCATGCCACCCACTGCAGGATGCGGACCTGGCCCGCCTGCTGAGCTCTGGCTCCTTTGGAAACCTGGAGAACCTCAGCTTGGCCTTCACCAACGTCACCAGTGCCTGCGCCGAGCACCTCATCAAACTGCCTTCCCTCAAGCAGCTCAATCTGTGGTCCACGCAGGTGCCGCCCCGCCCACACCCCGTCCTCTTCCTCACCCCCCATACTCAATCTTTCTGCCCAGAGCTCATGGGCCCAGCCACTTGCTCTGCACACATAACCCTAACCCATTCCCCCAGACAGGAGGAGGTTGGGGGCCTCATGCCAGTTGACAGCCCATTTCCCAGTTGGGAACACTGAAGTCCAGGGAAAGCTCTGTACAGGCTCCTGAGTTGGGAGACACAGGGCTGAGAGATCACCTTAGGCCTCTCTAGCCTGCCAGGGAGGAGTACATGAGTATGCTATTGGAGCCTGCTGGGTCCCAGTGTGGTACCACTGGCCTAGCCCTTTGGGAGGTACACAGGCTTCTCCATCTCTTGAAAACGCCACCCAAGCTCTGCCTTCAGACTTCAGAGCCTGAGTTCAGACTCTCACAGAGGCCCTTGCCTGGCCTATATCCCAGTCAGAAACTAGATCTGAACACAAGACAAAGGGGTGTGTGACTCAGAAAAGAGGGCATGGCCTCATAGCTAGATCCCACCCCTCCCACTCCTACCCAGCCTTAGGGTCCCCTCCCCTGGGCCTGGAGAGGCTAAGAATCCATGTGCCCCACAGTTTGGAGACGCCGGCCTGCGGCTCCTGTCGGAACACCTCACTATGCTCCAGGTGCTGAACCTGTGTGAGACCCCAGTCACCGACGCCGGCCTGCTGGCCCTCAGCTGTGAGTACCTGGTCTACAGCAGGTGGGCTGACCCCC
>CABHPQ010172446.1:0-49770 GCA_902168405.1 Peromyscus aztecus
TTGCCCTTTCCCCAAAGTCCCTGCCTGTATGTTTCAAAAGGGTTCCTCCTATCTGGTAATTTTTAAATAAAATTTGATTTTTCTTTTACTCTAAGTTCTAACTTTGTGTTTAGAAATAACAATAACAAATAGTTTTCTGGGGACTTTTTTTTTAGTCTTTTTTTTTTTAGATTTGCTTTATGTGTATGAATGTTGGTCCTGCATGTATATATGTACACCATATGTGTGCCTCATGCCCACAAAGGTGAGAAGGCATTGGATCACCCCGAACTGGAGTCATGGATAGTTGTGAACACTGCATGGGTGCTGGGAACCAAACCCAGGTCCTCTGCAAGACTAAAAAGTGCTCTTAACCGCTGAGCATCTCTCTGGCCCCTCCTGGGACTTGAAAATACAGAAATACAGGGTGGGGGAGTTAAGTACACCAACAAAGGCAAGATTCTGCTCCAAATTCTCAAGTCCTCTGAAATCACTAAAAACTCATATGAAATGTGTTAAGTATTATACTTTCCTTTTCTTCATGTATTGCTAAATCAGCTCTTCATTTTTATCTTTCCCTTATGGTGGCCATGACTCCTATTTGAACAGAAAGAGTGGTGAGCCACAGAGAGAAGGGCCTTTTGCTCTCCACCAAGCAGCCCAATAGAAGAAGAGCCCAAGTCGAAAGGTGTGGCAGGTGAGTGATTTCATCTTAACGTGGTTTGGGAAGGAATGTATGCTCAGAGACAGTTTGTTAGCTGTAATTTTAGGCCATGGTTGGATTTAACAGAGTATAAGGAGTATTTTCGGTAACATGTAAAATCATGTAATGTTTCACTTTTTCAAGTTTCAATTCTAGTAAGTGAGAAGCCTGTGTTCCATTACATGTTAACTAGAAAAAAATAGCACATCAGAAACATCAAAGTACTATACGCCTGGTCTTTGTATTGTGAAAATAATATGAATAGAATTAAAATTTTGAGATGAATTAAAATTTTGAGATAGAGTCTGGAGAAAGTCCACATTGTCATGCTTAGAAACATTGAGGGCTTTTGGCAAGGGGGTGAGCAGAGCACTCTTCACAAGGGTGAGGTGCTATCATGCTGAGCTGGGTGCTGCCCCGCCCCCAAGACACAGGGAAAATAGGAGAAACTTAGGTTAGAAAAATCAAAGGATTGTGAAATTAAGAAGGCTTTAAGATTTGGACTATTTACTTTGGGAAATTGTAGAGCTCTTTTCCTAGAAGGTCTTCTAAGTTGTGATCATCTGCCAGCTACCTACGCATTTACACACCTGTCACAAAAGTTCCTGACTCCCAGCGCTGTTGGGCCTGGCTTGACAAGCAGTTAGTGATCTGTGTCTGGAGGATAACCAACATTTCTAAAAACATACAAACTTACAGTGCTTGTCTTTTATATTTTTGGAAACTATAAAGATTAAGCACAGAAAGTCTTGTGTTTTATTCTGTTTATTCCTTTGGTCATGTGACTATTATTAACCTGTTTAATTTTGATGATTCATGTGATGTTCTCTGAGTACCTTTATGTTAACATTGACATTGAATTGTGGATTCTTAATGAATCGTCTCTATCAAGAATGGAGAGAAGGATGTAAGACAGAATTTAAAAATAGTATATTCAAGAAGGATTATTGAAAGTAGTTCTCTGAAATGTGAGATAAGATGTGAGAGGTGAACCAGAGTGTGGTAATCTAAAGATGGCATTTGGAAGCAAGAAAAAGACCATTTTTAACTTCTTTTAATTGAGTCAGAAAGTATGATGAATGATTAGATTGGAAAAGGCACTTTGTGGACTAAAGGAGAACCAGATATTGTTCTGATTTTTTTTTTCTTTTTTTGAAACAAGGTCTTATTCTGCAGCCCAAGCTGGACCGAAATCCACATAGCCCAGACTGGCCCTTCTGCCTCAGCCTCCAGAGGCCTATGGTTCCAGGCACAAGCCACTACACCTGGCCCAGATTTAGAGCGAAGTATGAGGGAAATGAAAAAGGTAGATGTGATGGGCCACATCTGGAGTCCCAGGGTGGAGAAGCTGAAGCAGGATTGTGACTTTGTTGCCAGCCTGGGTTACAATAGAGAGACCCCACTTCCAAAACCAAGGAAAACAAACAAGCAACAGAAAAACAAAACAAGAAATTCGTGTAAGAGCAAAAGTTGCTCTTCAAAGAAATGGGCAAATCAGGAGGATGACGGGAAGTCGGGGAATTTAGTTGCATTAGTTTACTTTTCTATTATTGCAATAAAACACATGAGCAAGGCAATTAAAGAAGGAAGAGTTAAGTGCCTGGTTCCAGGGGTTTAGAGTCCACGATGGTGGAGAAAGAGGGGGACAGAGAAGCAAGCTGAGGGTTCACATCTTGAACAGCAAGCATGAAACAGAGAAGAAACTTGAAACGGCTTGAGTCTTCAAACTCTTAAAGCCTGCCCCCAGTAACCTACTTCCTACAGCAACCTCCTAAACATTGCCATCAATGGGGCACCAAGTATTCAAATGTCCAAGATTGTGGGGGACATCTCATTCACTTGAAAGTGGTGAGAGTCTAAGATCCAAAGAGGCCATGCTTAAGCAGGTGAGAAAATACAATAGACATACAATAGCGTTTGCACAGGAGAGAAACATCACTGAAAGATAGAGATCCATTAAGATAATTGATGTAAGCAAAAACAAAACTAAACAAAATCAGTCCTGTATACCAAGGAATTGAAGACTGGTAACTGTTGAGGCCTGAACAGGCATGTACATGTGAAAAGTCATGAGACTGACTGCTCCCTTATTTCAAGAGATTCCCCAGGACAGTGTTAAGAGACACATCTGATGTGGGTGTTGATTATAGACTAAGTGTCTAGACTTCAGAGACAAAGGCTTCTAGAAAGACTGGGGTATGGGGGCAACCTTGAGGGTGTAGTGGGCTTTGGGAGAACTCCAGTTCTTCTGACCTTAATATCACCATATGAAACAGTAGCGTTTTGTAGGAACCCTGAATAACTCAAGACTTAGTCACAGCGGTGGTGAGTGGAGAGTTTGCTGCCATGGGGCAGTAGTTTAAGAGTACATAAGCTACATAGAAGCCATCTTGGACATGGACTCTTGATGGGTTATTAATGGGGGAACTTGTGTTACATATTTTCAGAATAAAGTTAATCGTCGTCATCATTTTTATGTTGCTTAAAATGAGGCCATACATAATTTAGTTCTTTCTGGATTGTGGCCTGATTCTCTAGGTACTTTACATGTATGAATGTACTTCATGCTAATGTGTTCCTTTGACGCAGATGAGGTTAAGTATCCTTTATCTGGAACACTACAGGCCAGAAGTGTTTTCAGATTTGGGAGTTTTTCAAACTTTGGAATATTTGAATAGAATTTACTGGTGGAATATCTCTACTCTAAAAATTTGAAATGTTCCAAGATTTGAATGCTGACATGATACCACCAAATTTGTAGCTTTTGCAGCATTTTGGATTTCAGATTAAGGATGCTCAACCTGTATTAATATTCTGTCCCCTTCTCTCTGTCTCTTGGATAGTGAAAAAAATGAGTCATAGTGCTTTGTTGCCCAGTGTTACATACTCATTATGGGGGTGGAGTAGTTTCTAGAACTAAGATTTGTCCTCTAACCTTCTTGCTCCAGAACACAAGCTCTGAATGCCATTTATCTATGCTACAAACCTTTTTATATATCAAAAGTGTGAATCAAGGTTTGCTTGGGAACTATCACACTTTGAATGGCTGAGTTTTAATATATTTATAGGTGGCACAATCTCCATGAAAGAAAGTAGCTTGTGTGGGTTGCTACATGATTGAAAGTTGTTTTATTGATTCCATAAACATTTTAAAAGTAGAGTTTTATGTCGACACATTCAGAGATGGAAGGGGCTTGGCTGCTTGGGTAAGGCCAGCTATTACTATTCAGAGGACCACGTGGAACGGTGAGCCTTAGTACGCTATCAAGCCTAATCCTCTGTCTGATGGTGTGAGGCATCTGATCTGCTGAGTATTGGCACAGAGAGGATTCATTTAGTTCCACGGCTTACTGCACCTAATATGGAATGCCAGGGGTCAAATTGGTTGATTCACGGGAGATAAAACTGTTGCATGTCTTATGTATTGTCTTGTAGTCAGTGGACCTAGATGGGAAACAAATTTAGAATCCAGGTGTGGTTTTGGCAAACAATAGGCACGTTGAATATATTTTGTCTTGTTACTGTATTTTGTATCAGAGATCCCAAAAGGATTTCATCAATAATAGCTGCTATTGGCATGTGCTATCATTCTTTGACTTATAAATAGCTTCCACCCCTGAGCCCTAAAAACAGGGCTCTGCTGCCATAGAAACAGTTGTTAATAAACATGAGCACTTTAGAAAATGTATGGGTTCAGATCTGAAGGATTTGGAGACCACAAAGCAGAAATGCTGAAGGACTGCCATTCCAGGGGTGGGTCCTTCGGAATTGGGGATCTCATCTGAAATGTATTTCTGGAACACTGCTCCAGGTGCTCTCCCTACTTCAGTCAATGTCTGAATTTTTACCAAATAAAGATTAGTTGGTTTAAAAACTATAAATACCTATGTGTGGTAGATACTTAGTGACCCACCCCCATGCTTATTGGAAAACCCAAACGAAACAAACCAAACCACCAAAGCCAGCAAACACATGGGAGCAGAGCCTGGGAAAAGCAATTTGATCGATTTGATTCTGGCCAGGCTGCGGAGAAGAAAAGCCCAGTTTCTCCGCCTCGCTTTGTAGCAATGTCACCGTGCACAGAAAAGCCGGCAGGAAAGCCAGAAATACACAGAACCGTTTCCTGGTGTTTCTGTGGCTACGTTCCGGGTGCCTCCCAGGTTCTCGGTCTCATTAATAAAGGGATTTATTAATTCCGTGTGGACTCGCACGGAAGCACGAGGGTAATTTTATTAGAGTTTAAAAGAAAAAACGGTAGGGCAGGCCAACAGCGAAGCTGCTGCCTGGAGGGGCGAAGGAAAAAGCCATGTCATTTAAACTGGCATGGAGGTCAGACATGTGGCCGCCAAGTGGCCACAGGCCGGGAGAGAAGCTTTAGAGAAAAGGAAAGGAAGTCCAAAATATTGGGCAGAGGGAGCCCAAAATGTTAGGGAAAACGTGCTCAGAGAAGAGAAGAAAAGTTAAAATTATGGGTGGGAGACTTAACTCCCGTATGGCTTTGGCCCTTAAGCCTCTGCTCTAGGGGGGGGGGGGGGGAGGAAAAACACATATCTCATTAAAAGACTAATTATTCTGCCTAGCTCTTTAACATGGACTAAGCTGAGCCTCCTAGGCGTGGTCCCTTCGCCAAAGTGATTGAACCAGCCTAGCTACAATGTTAGTTCTCCATCCCATTCTCTTGATCTTTAGATGCTCATCAGGAGACACAAGATCCCTTCTTGCACATCTTTAATGTCATGGGTGAAAGAGGACCAGAAGAGCAAGGTGGTTCAGCGGGTAAAGGCATTTCCCTCCAAGCTGGAGACCCACATGGTTAAAGGAGAACTTCTCCAGCAAGTGGTCCTCTGACCTCCATGCGCATGTGTGCACAATGTGTACACACACTGAATTAATAAAAACATACACAAAATAAACTCAGAAGTAAACCTAAGACAATGTTATTGGAGTTTGAGGGAGAAAAACGGGACAGGCAAGCTGGCGGTCTTGGTTGCTGCCTGCTTGTGGGGCGGGAGGGGGGGACACAAGAGAGAGGGGCGGCTGGATTAGAAGTCCAGAAGCCAGTGAGCAGTGATGGTACAGAGTGTCTCCAGAGGACAGTGAGAGGACACCCTGCGTCAGGGCGAGCAGGCTGAGGACTTAACCCTGGGAGCCGGAGAAGGGAACCACGGAGGAGGAGGAGGAGGAGGAGGAGGAGGAGGAGGAGGAGGAGGAGGAAAAGCTGGGCTTTTTGAGTGCATAGTGCTGATTTCATATAGACTGTTTCTTCCAAGCGTATCGTGTACTTCTGTAACGGCCCCTTCTCTCCCTTCAGCAGCTCTCTCTCCCACTAGTCTCTCCCTTTACCCTCGTCTCTCTTCTGCTTTCGTAGCAGATGTGTGCATATGAGTAAATGACTTGATGTATCTCTAAGAATTCTAGGGCACAAATGAGAGAAAACATACAGTATTTAACTTTGTGTCTGATTCATCTTGCAGAATAATCTCCAATTAAATCCATTTTCTAGCAAATGATAGAATTTCTTTTTTTATGGCTGAATAAAATGCTACTGTGCATATAAACCACCATTTCTTTGTCTCCCTGTCCATCCACAGATGATTCCAGAACTCGGGGATTGTGAACAGTGCTGCAGTAAATATGGATGTTTGGGTATCTCTGACATATGTTAATTTAGACCAGAAGTGGTATGTCTGGGTCATATGGTAGTTCCATGTTTAGGTTGTTGAAGAATTTCCATACTGATTTCACAGAGGCTGGACCAATGTCCATTCCTACATCAGTGTATAAGGGTATCACAATTTATAGAAATTTCGAAAAGGTGAAACAAAGTAGAAATTTCATGTCATTGGAAGCCAGATAAGAACTGAGGGTCTGAGTGAATATGAAATATAGCATCTTTAAGGTCTAGCAGTGTGAACCAGGTTATGGAGGGTGTCTGTCCCAAGAAGTATAAGGATCGGGAATTATGGGCTCTATCAGGACTATAGCCTCATTTGTGGACCCCACGTCAGAGACCAATCTGTAGGATCCGTCCAACTTCTTTACTGGCAAAATAAGAATGTTACATGAAGAGTTAAGGGGTACAGTTGCCCAGAAGCCGGGGATTTATCCATGAGAAGCTCTTTATGCTTGGGCCCTCAGGGGAAGCCGCTGGGCTCATCAACAGTAGTTGTGAAAGGAGCGTCTGTTAGTGTCCAGGGAAAGAAGTAGCTCAGGCATCAGGGGGACATTTTGGCTGATGCTCTCTCTAGTAAAGACTCTAGGGAGGGCTTTTTGGCCCCAGAGAGCTCCAGACTACTACAGGCCAGAGGACTAGGTGTTAGAAAGGACATAAGAGCTTCTGGAGTTTCAAAAAGCCTGAAATGGGTCTGAAGTTCAACCATGGTATCTCTACCCCAGAAATGGGGCAGCTTGGTAGGACCAGACAGGAATGAGTAGAAAGATGTTTGCCTATTGGGCAGGTCGAGATTGGTGGGAAGTGGAATGGATAGAGCTTCTGGTGAAGTAGGCACTGGAGAACCAACCATAGAAGGTGCTGGGTGGGGAAGTCACTCCCTTATCAATAAGTGCTATAATCTAGGATCAACAAAAGTCCATCTCTATGGAGACAGAAAATACAGAAGCCTTATAGCCTCAGTACCGCATCAGTCCTCTTCATTACACCCTTTGTAGTTTAGAAATAAAATCACGGAGTTGGGCATTTTCCCGTTTTAACCGAATCATGGTGGCCTTGGTTGGAGATCAGACTTCCCTCAGGTAGGAGAGAGGGGCATTTACAAAATGGGCCTCCACTTTGCAGATTGAGCAGTAGTCCAGAGGAGGCTTCTAGCCTGGAAGCTTGAGGCACTGCTTGGTTGAAATGAGCAGCCTGACCACAAGGGTAGTGGCAGAATATTTTGACCAGAGGCTGGTTTAGGTTCTTAGACTGAACTGTTTAGCCACTAGGTGGCGCTGTCGCATTTCCTGAGCTGGACAAGGAGCCAGCAGCCCTGTACTAAGAGCTTGTCATGTTTAACCTTTCCACTCTCCAGTTTGGGTTTTCTGGCTCTTGAGGTCCCCTCCTGGCTATTAAAGAACATGAAGGCTGTATCCATTAAAGTGGGGGAAAGGAGCCTGGGTCCCTGGTGTAGTATTTGAAGCTGTTGTCTGATCTCTGGAGAAATTTGACTTATAAAATGTACAGCCAGGATGGATTAGCCTTCCTAGCTACGGGTCCACACTGGTGCACTTGTGCATGGTTTCAGCAAGCCTAAATTGAAAGAGACCAGGATTCTTGGCAGCTTCCTGTGTTGCCTTCCACAAATTGTTATAGCTAATGGGTTTGATAATGGCATTTTAATTCCCTTTAATACATAGGTAATAATATTATCTCAGTCCTTCCCTGGTCATCTCCTACATCAGTGCTCTGATATGGCTAGTGGGATCTCATAATGCTCATACCTGTGGAAGCTGGCCTGGCTGTAACTGGATGATGAACATGAACCTCATCAGGCACATGCTAAGGACCAGCTGAGGCTTCTCATGTGGGCAGCATGTGGATAGAGTGATGGAGGTGCATTGTTAGCCTGGGTCAAAAGCTCAGCGACCCTTTCAGCTCCTAAATGAAGCTGGGGTGGGGAGATCATGGCTAAAAGATCCTGATTTGGTGTATATTTGGGACAGATCAGGGGAAAAGGGTGTATAACTGAATGGCGCCAAGGTCCCCATTAGCCACCTCGCCAAGGGGAAAATTCTCTACAGGAGAAGGAATAGCTTTTAACTGTTCATGTGTGCAGCAGATAGTAAGAATTATGTAAGACGGGCAGTGGTAGCACACACCTTTAATCCCAGCACTTGAGAGGCAGAGGCAGGAGGATCTCTGTGAGTTAGAGGCCAGCATGGTCTACAGAGCAAGTTCCAGAGAAACCCTGTCTTCAAAAAAAAAAAAAAAATGTAGCCGATGTAGATGATATGTTAGCTCAAAAGCCGCAATAAACCCTCTGAATTCCCTGATGCAGCTGAAGGAAAGATCCTAATTTGGATTGTATTTAGGACAGGTTGGGCACAGGAAAAGGAATGTGTAGCTGATGGTGCTGTGATCCTCATTGGCTACCTTGTGAGGAAGAAGGGTGTCCTCTGAAGTAGTGGGAATGATTTTTATTGTTCCCTGAGTTCCTAGATGAAGTTTCTGAGCAAGTGTGTGATGGAGCAAATATATCAGAGTAAAGAGGGGTATGATTGGAAAGAGATCTTTGGAGGGAGGAGGAGGACTCGGAGAAGTTGAAGCTATGGGGGAGGGGAAGGTGAAGGAGTAGATGGTAGAGAAGTTGGAAGTTGAGCATGGATGTATTCAAAGGAGAGCTGTCAAGGGTGTCCACTGTGGCTGAGTCTAAGAAAAATCACAAATTAGGAGAATCTAGTGAAGTACATAGGACATCCCTCTTGCGTCTTAGGCTCTTGTGACAGTCGTGAAGACTTGGTTATAAGAACTATCAGAGTCCTTCCCTAAATTACAAACAAACAAATCTAATTGCAGGATGCAGTAATAACTCAATGTGCCCTGAGGCAGCCATCATTATCGATCTGGAAGTGTGTTAAGGGTCAAGTTTTGCTGTGAAGAAAATTGTTTTCTTTTTCGGAGTCTGAGAATCAAATTTAGACCACTTTTGTTTTTTGTGGAGTTTTTTTGGGGGGAGGGGTGTTTTTGTTTTGTTTTTGTTTTGAGACAGGGTTTCTTTGTGTAGCCCTGGGTGTCCTGGAACTCACTCTATAGGCTAGGCCGTCCTCGAACTCAGAGAATCCCCCTGCCTCTGCCTCCTGAGTGCTGGGATTAAAGGCATGTGCCACCACTTCCCAGCCTAAATCAGCTCTTAAGACTACATCCCAGGAGTGAGTCAGAAGGGATAGAGAACACAGGACCTGTCACACGGGTCCCATAGAAGTACAACATTTACCGGGGAGGGCAACAGCCTTCTGTCGTAGAGTGAACCCGGTCTCACTGACTGACTGGACTGGGGCATGCTCTAACATGAGGCACCCTCTTAGAAGAGAGTCTCTCCCAATTCCCAGAGGCGGGATACAGTTTCTCTGAAGCCAAACCAGCCTTGTCAGTCAGACTAGATTGACCTTGAAGGGAAAACTCACAAACTAAAACTGTCGCAAACCAATCCTGAGGGAAAGCGAAGAGGACTCACCGTCCCGGAGAAACTTTTTTCTAGTAGGTCTGCCTAGGACTTCCTGATTACAAACCCAAGCACTGTCACATGCCACATGCTCAGCTCCTCCCCCACCCCAGAGAGCCGTGACAAAGGCTGTGGTGGGGGAAAAGGAGATCCATCTTGTGCGAGCTACTGCGTCATCTGTCCCACACAGAGAATGCAGGGTCTCCCGGGAGGAGCTAAAGTACCTCTAGCACCCTAGTGGATTACAGAAGGCCACTCGCTCTCCTTGACCATTGCCTTCGGACTCCACTCAAGTCAACTCGTGACCATGCGAAGTGAGGCTTTCCACAGGGCACAGAAAGGAACTCCTTCACCTTGATGGGTGACAGCAGTCCAGAGTCACAGACTGAAGGCCTTGGGGTCTTCCTGGAGAGCAGCTCAGGAATGCTAAGTGACCCATGGGACAGTGAGCAGACCTCCACAAGTACTAGAGTGAAGAGAGGCCAAGGGAGGTGTGCTGACCGGCCTTATGTCAACTTGACACAAGCTAGAGTCATTGCGGGAAAGGGAATCTCACTTGAAAAAAATGCTCTCACCAGATTGTGCTGTGGGCAAGTCTGTGGTGCATTTTCTTGATTGACGATTAGTGTGGGAGGGCCCAGCTCACTGTGGATGGTGCCACTTCTGGGCTGGTGGTCCTGGGTGGTATAAGCTAGCAGGCTAAGGTAGCCTTGGGGAGCAAGCCAGTAAGCAGTGTTCTTCTATGGCCTTTGCATCAGTTTCTGCCTTCAGGTTCTTGCCTTGAGTTTTTGCTCTAGCGTCTCTGGATGATGGGCTATAATGTAGCAGCCTTTCTTTTGGGCCACCAACCAGCTCCCAATAATGGCATGGAGACATAGTATTAGTTTTGAATGCTGGACCGTAGCTTAAGCTCTTATTTTAATCTGTTTCTCTTTATCTATGTTTTGCCTCAGGGCTTTTTACCTTTCTTTCTTTCTGTCCTCCTTTCCTGTCTCTCCTGTCTGGCTAGCAGCTGCCTGGCTTCTGGTCCTGGGCATGCCCCTCTTTTTCTCCCATTCTCTCCTCTTTCTTCTCTCTCAAGCCTGGATTCCTCCTCCTACTTAATCTCTCTGTCTGCCAGCCCTGCCCATCCCTCTCCTGCCTAGATATTGGCCGTTCTGCTTTTTATTAGAGCAACCAGGTGCCTTAAGCAGGCAAGGTGAAAACAAATATAAGACATCTTTACATCACTAACAAAGGCAGCAGAAACAAATGTAACACACCTTCACTTAGTTAAAGTAACATTCTGCAGCAGAAACAAATGTAACACACCTTCATATAGTTCAAGTAATATTGTGCAGCATGAACAAATGGAACACACCTTCACACAGTTAAAGTAATATTCTGCAGCATAATAAATGTAACACATCTTTGCCTAGTTAAAAATAGCAATCCACAACACTACAAGCTGTAAGATAAAATAAACCCTTTCTTCCCTAAGTTTCTTTTGATCGTGTTGTTTAACACAGCAGTAGAAACCCTAAGACAGGAGGCAAAGAGAAGATTCTCCGTCCAGGCTGCCAACATGTGCGGGCAATGCTGGTGAACTCCGGAAGCATGGGGGTAAATGTGTTGACGAGACCAGACTAGAAGTAGAAGAGATTAAAGAAAATGTGTTTTTAAAAATTCAAGGAGAGAGAGAGAGAGAGAGAGAGAGAGAGAGAGAGAGAGAGAGAGAGAGAGAGAGCAGGTGAGTTCTCTGACTCAGTCCTTGGAAGGAATGGATTCTTTTGGAATCCATGCCCTTCCCTGGAGGCTCCTGTCAGGATAGGTGGGTAAGCATCTCACCACCTAGGTAAAAGGGAAATGTTAGAGCGCAACTGGTTCTTTCGGTGTTGGTCACCTGAGGGTGAAGTGCCAGGGTCCTTAGGGGTTAGGCTCCTATTTTTAACTGTTTTGTGGTGCTGTACTCTGCACTTGTGGGCCGTACCCTGCCCCTGTGGAGCTCCTCAGGCTTTGCTTCTCTCTTTGGGTTAAGCCCCACAGAGCAGGGTTCCCCACTTCCCTATTATGTTTCAGTTAGGGTCCCTGGTTTCTCACACACATCTCAAGTCTGTACTTGATAGTAAAGGATCTTTTCATTCCTGTGTCTGTACAGGGTGGTTCTCCAGGCCTTTCCCACCACTCACCTGTCCCCACAGCTGACCAGCCATTGTTTCAGTCTTCTGTGCAGGAACGTACTGTATTTCTCCACAGTCTTCCGTCTCCCAACCTCCTAAATACTCCTATAGAGGACACAGTGCAATAGGATCTGGGGGTGATGGTATGTCTTGAAAAGATGTAGGATAGATAATGAAATGGCATTAGTAAACTGAAATCACAAACTAATGACAAGTGAGAATCTGGTAAGTACATCCACAGAAGTTTAAGAAAAGAGAAACAACAAAAATAACAGTGAGTTTCTTGCCTCTTTTTAAAAATGGCAGAAATCAGGATTAAAAGCATTGGGGTCTGTGGAGATGAGTCAGAAATTAAGAGCACTTACAGCTCTTGCAGAGGACCAGGGTTGTTTCCAGCACTCACGTGGCTGCTGACAACCATCTGTTAACTCCAGTTCCAGGGGATACAACACTGTCTTCTGGCTTCATTGGGCAACACACACACACACACACACACACACACACACACACACACACACACACAGTATGTAGTCAGTAGACTCATATACATAAAATTGTCTTTTAAAGCAGACCTTGAGAAAAATTTCAATAGTCTGAAATTTGTTTTATAAATAAAACTTTATGAAAATGACATGTCAATGAGGTCTGTTTAGATAAAGTTTTGTCTTTTTGGTTGTGAGCCTATCATTTAACAGTGGAGCCATCTCTCCTGCCCAGGTTAAAATAATTTTGTAGGAAAAGTTATGCCCAAGTACTGCTTGATTTAAGTCCACTTTTCTCCATCCACCCACCCACCCCCAACTCATTCAGTCAGTCATGCAGGGCTGACAATCAGACCCAGGATTTCATGCATACTAGTTAAGCACTCTACCTACTGAGCTACACCCCCAACCTGATTTGTTCATGTGTAAGTGTTAGCAAATAATTGCAATTTAAACTAAAATTTGTTAAACATAAGGTAAAATGAACTTGCCAAATTCTAATTGCTACAAATGAAACTTTGGTCTCTTTTTAAGTGGACTATGAATGAATTTTTTAAAAATATGGATAATCTTTAGAGAAATGGGGGCTAAGATACATTGTATGTTTGAGATTTTAAAGAATTTTATTCGTTCTAAACTTGGCCTAATGTTGCATACTTGTAATTCTGTCATTTGGGAGGCTGAGGCGGGGGATCCCTATGAGTTTGGTGCCAGGGAGGGAGAGGGAGAAGGGGGATGGAGTGAGAAGCAGGGAGAGGGAGAGACACTGAGTGGGGAGCACTAACTGGGAATGGGGTAGGTTTTTGAAATCTCAAACCTAACTCCAGTGACACACCTCCTACCATAAGACCACACCTTCTAATCCTTCCCAAACAGTTTCATCAATTGGGAACCAAGCATTCAAATATATGAGCCTATGGGGGCCATTCTTACTCAAACCATCATAGGATCATTGTCTAGTCTTTGGTTTTTTGTTTTGTTTTTTGTTTTGTTTTTTTTTTTTGAGACAGGGTTTCTCTGTGTAGCTTTGCGCCTTTCCTGGAACTCACTTGGTATCCCAGGCTGGCCTCGAACTCACAGAGATCCGCCTGTCTCTGCCTCCCGAGTGCTGGGATTAAAGGCGTGCGCCACCACCGCCCGGCTGTTTGTTTTGTTTTAACCTGCTACACACTCTTAACACTTATATTTCAAGTTTGGTAATGCATATTCATAAGCAGCAATACAACAGTATCCATGAAGAATGCATAATCCCCAAATACTATGGAAACATCCCTGCTACCAAAACTTCTAGATATGAAACTAATTGTGTAGCTAGAGAAGTTCGTTTTCAAAACAGATACAATTCAGTCTTTAAGTGTGAATGGTGTGAATGACAGATTTTTTGTTTTGTTTTGTTTTTTAATTCTTAGTTCTTTGGGATCCTTAAGCAAAAGCTTTGAGCAGGAGGGTCCACAAAGGAACCAGTGTTGTATTATGGCATCCAGTTGGGCCAGAGCTGGGCATGCCTCTGGGTCATCTACATCAGGAGCAGAAGCACTTGACTTATCAGTCCTGCTGCCATGGTTTGGATGCCTACCATGGCCACAGCCACCATGTCCTGGGTGGCCTAGGTCTCTGAAACTGATCTCTAATTGAGACATTAAATCATTTGTTGGCTCCTGGAAATGATGGTCCATAACCGAATCTTCAGCACGAGCCTCTTCACGCTCTGACTTATAGAACAAATTCCTTTTTCCCATTGTCCATCAGCACCATCATTGGGTTTTTGGATATTAATTTCTACTTTTGCTTGGTTTTTATTTTGAATAGCTTTCCACTCATCCAAAGTCATCTCTTTTGGACCCTCCTCCTTAACCTCTTCAACTCCGTCCTTATTTTCAGTGTTTGCCACTGGGTACTCTTCACCTTCAAGTGTTTCCTCAGTCGCATTTGATTGATCCCAATCAGTTAATCCATCTTTGACAGTTCCACATTTGTCCTCATGCTTCAGGCCAGATCTATCCCGTCCACTGTGCCTATCAATTCACATTTGCCACGAAAATCAAATCCATCACCTTGGTCCATTCCACCGCCTCCTTGACTCTTCCTAGACCACCACAGACTCGGATAGGCTGTTCAATATCGGCCTATCACCTGAACATTCACCTCCTCCTTCACCCTTTCTCCAAGCAGCTTTTCAAATCTTTCACAAGGTGGTCATGCTTCTGGTCTCCTATCAGTTACTTTCTCTGCTCCTTGAAGCTATTGATCAACTCAGTCATATTCCTCCTTTTTTTTTCATTTTTCTTTATTAAGAAATTTTCTACTCACTCCATATACTATCCACAGATCCCCCTCCTCCCATTCCCCAGCCCTCTTTCCCAAGCCACCCCACATCCCCACATTCCCCAAATTGAGGTCTCCCATGGGGAGTCAGCAGAGTCCAGCACACTGAGCCTAGGCAGGTCCAAGCCCCTTCCCACTGCACCAAGGCTGTGCAAGGTGTCACACCACAGGCACTGCATTCCCAGAAGCCTTCCCATAGACCAGGGACAGATCCCGATCCCCCTGCCTGGGTGCCCCCCAAACAGTTCAAGCTAAACAACCGTCTTCCATATCCAGAGGGCCTAGTCCAGACCCATGGGGGCTCCACAGCCACCAGTCCACAGTTCATGGGCTTCCACTAATGTGGCCGGTCATCTCTGCATGTCCTCCCATCATGATCTCAATGTCCCTCACCTGCAGTATCTCTCCTCTCTCTCATCAATTGGATTCCCAGAGCTCAGCTTGGTGCCTGACCGTGGATCTCTGTATCTGCCTCCATCTGTCACTGGACAAAGGCTCTATGATGACAGCTAGGTTATTTGCTAGGTTGGTCACCAGGGTAGACCATTCCAGGTACCCTCTGGACCACTGCCAGCAGACCAAGGTAGGGTCAACCTTGTGGATTCCTGAGAGCCTCCCCAGCACCTTGCCTCTTCCTATTCCCATGATGTCCTCATCTATCATGGTATCTTCCTCCCTGCCCTCCCACTCTGAATCTCAAATGGCTGAAAGGCATTTAAGGAATTGCTCAACATCCTTAGTCATCAGGGAAATGCAAATCAAAACAACTCTGAGATACCATCTTACACCTATCAGAATGGCTAAGATCAAAAACACTGAAGACAGCTTACGTTGGAGAGGATGTGGAGCAAGGGGAACACTCCTCCACTGTTGGTGGGAGTGCAAACTTGTACAGCCACTCTGGAAATCAGTAGGGTGGTTTCTCAGAAAACTGGGAATAAGTCTTCCTCAAGACCCAGTTATACCACTCTTGGGCATATACCCAAGGAATGCTCAATCATACCACAAGGGCACATCCTCCTTTTTTAAGTGCCACCCGCCACTGTGTCCCCTCCTTTTGTCAGTCACGCTGACGCTCGGGGGCAGTGGGTTCTTGTGGTCTTTCTGGGACTCTCTGCAACTGTTGCCAGCCACCTTGGAAATGGTCTGGGCCACCGCCCCAAGGCTCCCAGTGCCACCCCAGCCGGCTTTTTTTCCTGTTCTTGCTGCCTTCAATACCTCGAAAGGGTCCAATTTGTTGTCAAGTAGCTGGTCAAATTGGTTGGTGACCACACAGCCTTCCCAAAGGTGCCCAGGCATGGTGGTGACTCGGTGGCATGCTCCTCCTCAGATCACAGCGGACAGTGCCTAGCCAAAAGCTCCTGTTTCAGCTCTTCCAACGAGATTCATTGTCTAGTCTTCAACTGTATTATTTACATCCAATTGACACTTAGTAGATGTCAGATTATCTTCTTGACCAAACTCTATCCCTCTTCTGAGCCTGATTCTCATCTGGGCCTCAACCTAGGACTGTACAGGTCAGAAACAACAAAACAGTGACATAATTCTAACACCTCAAGGGCCATGTCTCTAGGATGCCACTAGCCACCTTCCCCCATGAAAGTTCATGCCTAAAAATAAGTAGGGGATACCAAAGGAATCTGAAGGTAACCCTTGCCCTTTGATTTTTGTGGGAATATGGTGCGGTTGACATCACCAGGTGACAAACTCAAACGCATTCTGCTTTCTATAATTTTCATTCCCAGACTTAGCTGCTGCCACCTCTTCTGTTCCTTCTCCTTCCCTCGAAATATTTTGTCATTACCTCTATATAATCGAAGTTCAGCTCAGTTCAGACCAGATTCCTTCTCGATGCAATGATGTGTTACTGATGAAAATCTAGTCTTACTATTAAAGTAGGGTCTGACTTAAAAAAAAAACAGGATATGATTATTGAATTAAGATGGTAGATAGGCAATACATAGTGGGTACAGTCATGGTCTGCTTAAGCAGCACATTTTACTCTTTAAAGACTGTGTGACCTTTTGCAATTAATCATGTTGCGTGTGTCTGTTAGTCTCCTCCCTCATTAATAATTAGGTATTATTATCATTATTCCTATCTCAGAATGTACTTACTGTGCTTAGCACCCTACTAATTACACGATAAGCATTCATAGGCTAGCTTTCCTTCGCATGCTTTAGGACTTCCCGAGGCTCGGCTTTTAAACCTCCTGTTTACAACTTGAGGAAACTACACCAACCCATGCAGAGAATTTCTCTTTCTTCCGCTTGATATTTTTCAAAGTTCAAGTTCTACTTCACCTTGAGTTTTGTTAAGTGGCAATCCTTACATTTTCCTTGAAAACTGGAGTCCCTGGGGACAGAAGGCCACACCCACCACTGCTGGAAGAAAAGGCAGATGTGCATAGTCCTGTACTTACACGTGGGCTTTCTCTCAGTGCAGCCTTACCTGCTACAGCAGTGCAGAGTTCCAACGTCTTTAAGAAATAAAACACATTTCAAGAACAATTGGTCTTTAATAATTTTTTAAAAAGTGAGTCCTGAATTGAGTTGTAAAGCTTTAGAAAAGGTTCTTTATTGCCATGGCAAACCATTCTGGTTTATAGACCAGCTTGAGCAGAAACAAGGAGAGAACACAGTACAGCAGATTACTAACCCCAAGTTACTTTTGTGGGGGCCAAAGCAGAGACTTCCTTGCCATGCCGGCTTAAACCAGTCTGTTTGGGATTTAGCTGTCATCCTCCTGATTCCTCAGAAGGTCAGATAAAACCATTTAATTTCAGTTTGCGAACATGGAATTCTGGCCCAAATGGCTTCGTTCAGTTGTCTACTGGCTGTGGAGCAGGATCTAGACCCCAAACAGTGGCCTGTTAGTTTTACTTAACAGTCTGAACGTACAATCAAAACAGACATTGATTCCACGTGTTTTCATCTCAAAAGCATCCCTTATTGGGCTTAGAGGTCTAAAGCTCACCAAAGTCCACCAGGGAGTACACACTCTTAGAGTTCAAGTCACTGCTTAAAGGACTTAAAAGTGAGCGCTAACTAATTACATCGCTCTGTCAAAATAATAGCATAACACATACACATGGATATAAAAACCAAAATACCAGTGATTGGTAAGCATTGCTACTTAAAAGCAACTATAAGAAAAGAGAGAAAAATAGCTCTTGACATTCTAAAGCAAAACCCAATCAACCGTGTTGAGCTATAGTCTGAACAAGGCTGAGAATTGTAGACTCTTAGGATCTCTTCAACCCATCTTCTGCAATTATCCTGACCCTTAGGTGCAGGATTTGTGTTAGATGTATTGTGTTACATTGTGACTGGCCACCATCTGATCTCTAGTTCTCTACATCCTGGTTGGCTGCAGTTTCCTGCAATGGTCCCTGTGTGTTGCCAAGTTTCCTTGATGAGAGGTGAGAATTGCACTTATGTATGGGTATGAGGATAAATATTTATACTGTAGTTGAGAATTACACTGGTTTAGTGAAGTGGTGGTTGTAGGTTCCCCTCCAAGATCCATGGCTTTCCTAGCCCTGGGTAGTTGGCTAGGTTTCCAGTACCAGGCGTGATTTCCCTCTTGATGAATGGGCCTTCAGTCCTATTAAATAGCTGTTGGTTACTATCCATGCTATCATTTGTACTGATTTTTCAGATTGCTGAATACTAGTCCATGATGTAACTGTACCACAGTTTGTATACACACACTCCTGGTGAGGTTCCTGGGTTATTCCATACTCCTATTGTGTATCAGTTTATGACCATTACAAAGCCTATTGTAAACATTCTCAGACAAGTCTTTCTGTGAACATAGGCCTGGGACATTAGATGTAATGTCACTCACTTTCCAGTACATGAGTGAATGTAGTTCTCCTGTTAAACCAGGATCTGTTGTACTGAGGCACACCCCTGAAGGTCTAGGCCCAAGTCCAGCTGTCCTTCTGACACCAGCTGGCACAGGGGAAGGATTGATTTGAACTGTCAGGCCTCAGGGATCAGGGCACCTATTCTGAGACCTAGGACTGACAGATCACAGGGGCAGCCCTAGTTTCAACAGTGGGTGAGGTACCATGAGCTGTGCGACTCTAGAACCTGGGATGTTGAACACGGTAGTAGCCCTGGCTTTGTGGGACTAGGTGCAGCAGTATGGACCTGAAGATACAGAAACAGCACAGAGAATGACCTCATTTTCTAGAGAGGTAAGATGCCTCAGCAACTTGGAACATGAGGGGTTAGTCCAGTGCCAGGCAAGGCAGGGAGTTATGACTGTTTGGCCTGTTTGAATGGATGTCATAAATAATATGACTCCTTGGAGTGGAGCCTCTGGAACTTTGAGAGTATTACATTAGGTACGGTGCGGTCATTCTTGTGGTCAGGAAGGTGCTTATATTCATATGGACAGGAGGCTTGGGATCCCTGTGTGGTCAGGTGCTGGCTCAGCTGCAGCGCTAGAGGAGCTGGAAGACTGATGCTCTGTGTTGCCTGGGGGTGGGGTGCCACCTCAGTTCAGCCCTAAAGGAATGGTGTACTACCTACCGCAATGGAAGACAGACAGCTCTGCAGGAGTATGGCCCAGGGGGTAGGGCACAGTAGTAGTGGCGTGCTCTTCCTTATCTTTTGCCCTACAGGGAGACCCCTTCCTGCTTTCAGGCCGACTCTGACAGGATGAGGGGTTGAAGCAGGGTTGGCTTTCCTTCTCTGTGTGGCCGCTGCCCTGGCTTCTGTGTCCTGCAGGATTGTGGTGGCTGCTGTTCTACAATTCTCCACTGTTCTTCAGTTATTTTGGTTGAAATGCAGTTCTTTATTCATTGTTTGGATTTGGGGGGAAGTGGTAAGAATGGTAGGAATTTTTGGTCTTTCTGACGACACCCTCAAAATTCAAGCTCTGATGTCAGTCCTGAAAGATGTTAGACCCCACAGAATGCTAGAAACATTCAAAGCTGCAGTCTACCTAATGGGACCAGATGGCAGCAGCAGCACCTGGGACCTCTTCACAAACGCAGCTTCTCAGACTCCTTACTGCAGAGCTAGAAGATCTTGGGGTCGAGACGTCATTCCATTCTCTAACAGCTCTCCGGGGAGTTTGGTACATGCTGGAGTTTGAGAAGCAGTATCTAACTAGTACAGCATTCCAAGTCCTTATATTGGAAATGTTTTTTTAAAATCTGTTTTATGGACACACACACACACACACACACACACACACACTCATTTAAGTTTTCATTTCAATGCATAATATATATGGCTTCTTTGTCTCATAGTCTTTTTGAGGTTTGTCCATGTTGTGTGTCTCCATTTTGTTCCTTTTTATTGATTTCATTGTTCTATTATATAAATATGTCACAATTGGTTTATTTTTTTACCTGTTGATTGACATTTGGGTTTTTCCTATTTGGCTATTGTGAAAAATGGTACCATGGCTATTCATTTACACTTTTTTTTGAGACAGGATTTCTCTGTGTGGTTTTGACTGTCCTGGAACTTGCTCTTGTAGACCAGGCTGACTTTGAACTCAAAGATCCTCCTATCTCTGCCTCTCAAGTGCTGGAGTGAAAGGTGTGTGCTACCACCACCTGGCTACACTTTTTCTATTTTAAATACAGACTTGCTTTGCTTTTAAAAAATTTTCCCTTGGGTAAGTATATGGGAATACAACAATTGGCTCATATACTAGGTTCATTAGTTATCTGGTATTGTATAACAAATACCCAGAGGCTGAAAACAACCAAAATGTATTCTCTCACAGTTTTGTTAGATCAGGAAACTTAGAATGACTCAGCCAGATAGTTCCAGCTTAGAGCCAGTTAAGGGGTCAGCAGGGAGCATGCTCACTCAGGGATCACCTACATTAGACTCTACTTCCTAACACTCCGGGCTGTCAATTGTCTCCTGACAAGGCATCTGGCTTTCCTCAGAGAAAAACAGGCTGAGAAGACAAAATCCAGTCTTGGAAATACATGTGATCATGCTGGATAGTCTGGCCTGCAGAAGTGAGTTAATAAATCCAAGCCACACTCAGCTGGAGAAGATGGTACAGGGTGAGAATGCTAGGAAGTAGGGCCCACGAGGGCTGTTTGCTCAGATTTATAAGAAGCTATAGCGTTCTTTTGTAGAATCATTACTGTCCTCCACACTCCCATCAAGAAGGAGAACTGACTTCACATCCTGGTGCTCATTTGGTGTGGACGGACTTTTACGTGCCATGCCTTCTAACAGAGCTGTGGACTTCATGGTGGCTTTAAAGCCGCTGTGGACTGATGACTACGGTTTTTGAGCATTTTCCCGTGTGCTCATTAACCAGCTGTCCATATATCTTCCTTGGTAAAATGACTTCACACTATTCCCATTTTAAAGTCGAGTCATCTTCACACTGCAGTTTTGGAATTCATTCTACATGTATGTTAGATATAAGTGCTTGACTGGAGATGAACGTAAGAGATAGTCTCCCAATCTGTGACGTGACCTTTTGTTGTCTTAATAGTTCTATTCAGAGAGCAGCACTTTTTATTTTGATCAAATCCAATTTACCATTCTTATCTTAATAGTTCCTGGTCTTTGTTTACTTAGTTTTTGAGATGATATCTTGCTACCACGTAGCCCAGGCTGGCCTTAGTGAACAGTCTTCTTGCTTGTACCTCCTGGATGCTGGCATTAGGGGCACCAGTATGCTTGGCCAGTTCATCTTTTGTTCATTCATTGTTTCTTTGTTGATTTTATTTTTCCATTTATTTATTTCTGTGGGGGTGGGGGGAGTTATGCCCGTGCTACAGTGCATATGTAGAAGTCTGAAGACAACTTGCAGAAGTTGAGTTTCTCCTTCTTCTACCGTGTGGGTTTCTGAGGGTGAATAGCAGGTCATCAGGCTGGGCAACTGAGCCACCTCGCTGACCCTCCTTGTGGATTGTCTGTCTGAACGATCTGCCCATTGTTGAAAGTGGGGGAAAGTTCCCAACTGTTGCTGCAGTAACCTTTCACTACACAGAGCCTTTCTGACAAGGGAAAGAGGCATGGAGGCAAGATCTCGGTCGGGAAAGTGCTCACTGCACAGATTGAAACCGCTGAGCCCATGTGAATGGGTGGGTGTGGCCGTGGGCCATTTAATGTTTACATTGGGAAGGCAGAGCCAGGCAGAGCCAAGTGGAATTGATGAGTTCCAGAAGCAAACAGAGCTGGGCTTGTGGACTGTACTCACATGTATACACATGTGCGCATGCCTACTTTCACACATGTATACAAAAACACCAGAAGAGAGTCAACATTACAAATTGCATAGGCAATAAAAGTAACAAATATGAACAAATATGCTGCAGATTTGACAACCGCGGTGGGATGGGCATCTCTTGAAGGATACGCCCTGACTCACATAGGGAGGAAGAATTTGAATGTGTCTCTGTTAAGGAAATTGTGCTGGTGGTTCATACATCCAAAATAGAAGCAATCCTAGGTGACTTCCTGATGATTTCTACCAAACACTGAGAAGGAAAAGATACCAATCCTCTGTAATAGAAGCAAAAGAAATGCCTCCTAATTTATTCTCTGAGATCCTTAGACTTATTACAAAAGCCAAGCACATTTCTAGATGAGGAAACTTCTGTCCTGCATCTCCCATGAACAGAGATGCAAAAATCCCTCAATGTAATAAAGTGTAGTGATGCATAAAAAGAAATGTACGTCACAACCAGTGGAATTTATCCCAGTTACATCAGGCTGATTCACCAGTCTACAATGAATTGCCGTGATCTGTGACATCAATCGATTAATAGGAAAATCAATCAATAAATACATTTGACAAAAATTCAACATCCACCCATGAGAAAGACTTGACGAAAGCAGAGAGGATGTTTTTTAGCCTATAAAGACCCACCAGTTAGCACCTGTTTAAATAGTGAGAAAACAGGAAGCCTTTTGCTGATTCCAGGATTATGAAAAGATCCTTTTTTACCTCTTTTCAACACGGTACTGGATGTGCTAGCTGATGCATTAAGAGGAGAAAAGAAAAATTAAAATATACTAATTGAGAAGGAAGAGTTAATCCTTGTGCACAGAATGATTCTCTGTAGGTATTCCAAAAGAAACAACACAATCTTCACCTAGTAAGCAATTCCAGTGAGGTCACGGACACAAGGTTAGTCTATAAAGGCCAGTCATCCTCCTATTCACTGGCATTGAACAACTATGAGTAGAATTGTAAAGGGAAAATATTAACATTAACTCCTCAAAATAAGAACTACATAGGCATAAGTAACAAAATGTACACAAGGTTGTATGATAAAACTCCGAAATCTGATGGAAAACCGCAAAGAAGAACTAATAGAAAGATTCAGTTTGTTGAGATTTCATTTCTTCCCAACTCAATCTACAGATTCACTGCAAACCCAATCCGAATTCTGAATCAGTTATTCTTCTGGCATTGCTAAGCTAGTTCTGAAGTCTAATGGAGAGATAAGGAACTGGGAAGAGCCAGCACTCACTGAAGCAGAACAATGTTGGATTTACAACACCTAATTTCAAAATGTACCATTTGCGCATGTAATCAAGACGTCACGGCTTAGGTGATTAAATCCATAAATAGATCAGAGAAGAATAGATAATCCAGAAATGGATCAATGCACAGATAGTCAACTGACATTTGACGAAGGAGCATAAGCAATATGATACAGACAAGACATGTTGTGGGGGAGGTGTGAAAGCCTGTAAGCCCAGCAGCACTCAGGAGACCAAGGAAGTGCAGCCAGCCTGGGCTATAGACAAAGCTCTGTTAGCCCAGAGAAGGTGAATGTGACAGGAATATGAATTTGAATATGACAAAGCACTGTTTCAACAAATGGTGCTGGAATAGCTAGCCTTCCACGTGGAAGAAGAGAAAGAGGAGGAGGAGGAAGGAAGAAAGAGGGAGGAGAGGAGGAAGAAAGGATGAGCAGGCAGAGAGGAGGAAGAAAGAAGGAGGAAGAGGAAAGGAAGAAGGAAGACAGGAGAAGGAAGAAGAAAAACAAACCAGACACAAATCACAGGTCATATACATCCTTCACAAAAAATAACTAAAAATGGGTCGCATGCATAAAATACAAAATTATAAAATTCTAGAAGATAACATTGAAAAAAACCAGAAATGACCTTGATCTTGAACCTGGTGACAGCTTTTCAATACTGCAAGAAAGACCTGGTGCACAAAAGAAATATCGATAAAATAGATTCCTTTAAAATTAAAAATTTCCAGGAAATGGGCAAGAGAAGGAAACGATAAAACACAGACTAGGAGACAATGTTTGCCACTGATGTATCTGATAAAGATCCAAAATGTAAAAAGAACTCTTAAAATTTAACATTAAGAGGGGCTGAGCAGTAGCTCAGTGGCTGAAAGAACTTACTGCTCTCCCAGAGGACCCAAGTTTGATTCTCAGCACCCACATGGCAGCTCGCAATCACCTGTACCTCCAGTTCCGGAGAATCCAACTCCCTCTTCTGACATCCACAGACACCAGGCATGCATGTGGCACACAGACATACATGCAGACAAAAAAACACTTATATACATAAAATGTAAGTTAACAGTAAAAAAAAATCTAATTTTCCAAAAATGATTAAAAGTTCTGGACAGATACATTGACGAAGATGTGCAAGTGCAAAGTATATGGAAAAGCGCTCCATATCACCTGTCACCAGGGAGAACTAAGGTATTACTGTAGACATCCAGAATGGCCAGGAATCCAAAACTGCTGAGAACACGCAGTGCTGAGGGAGATGTGCAGCAGCAGGACCTCTGAGTGCTGCTGTGTGACAGTGCTCTCCAGCACTAGGGAGAGAGGGAGGTGGAGCAAAGGTTTGAAGTTACCCTGGGTTGCAGAATGAGCCCCAAGTATGTCTTCCCCATAATAATGAGCTTTGCTGTGCCACCTCCCCCCCACCCCCACCCCCACAAGGAGGCTTCCCAGCAGAGCTCTGCTTCTTCTCTTTGGCCCCAAGATGTTGCTTCTTCAGCTTCACTTTTAAAGGGGAAGCCCCTGCAGAAATGTAGCAATGTCCTCTGGCTCCTAGGAAAAGTTGTTACTTTTTATGCTCAGCCTTGCTCAGCCCACCCAAAGGAAGGTCTCTGTAAGGTTTTTTCTGCTCAGTTCCCTAAGGGACGTCTCACCAAGGTTCTTCTTTTCTGCACCAGCGAATGAAGATCTTCACCCAAGACTTTTTGAGAAAGAGATTTATTTGGGAAGGAGGAGTCCAGGAAGTGGCTACCTCTGCCAGGGTGGGGAAGAACAGCCAACAACTGAACAGGCAAAAGGGCTTTTATAGGGTTTCTTAGGGGCAGAGTTTCTCTGGGGAGAAGATTTTCTGCTCAGGGATTGGTTGGTTTCATTGGTCAGGGGTAGAGATGGCTCTGATTTCAGGGCCAAACTGTTTTGTTGTTGTTGTTGTTGTTGTTGTTGTTGTTGTTGTTTGAATTGATCCTTTTTAGCCTTTTGGCTCTAATTTTAGGGCCAGGATGTATTTCTTTCACTGGCTCTGATTCTAGGAACAAAGTGTGTTTCTTTGGCTCTGATTTCAAGGTCAGGATGTGTTTCTTAGGTTCTGGATTCAGGGCTAAAGTGTTTCTTTCACTGGCTCAGGTCTCAGATCCAGGGTGGGTTTCTTCAGCTGGCCCGTTTTCCCTACACAAAGCAGTTTATAATATACACTGTACATATATGAATTGTGCAAGGTGCTTTTGCTCACCAATGCAGGATTTTGTTATAAAAATATTGGGAGACTCTCAAGCTCCTGTCAGTTAATATATTAATAAAAATAAAATCTCCAAGAATACTTGCATTTAATAGAAAGGAAAGATTGTGGGCTGGTGTGGTGTTCAATGAGAATGGCCCCCACTAGGTTTACATGTTTGAATGCTTGGTCCCCAGTTAGTGGAACTGTTTAGGAAAAATTATTACGTGTGGCCTTGTTGGAGGAGGTGTGTCACTGGGGGATGGGCCCACACCAGACCTGGGGTTTCTCTCTCTGCCTGTTACCTATAGATCAGGATGTAAAACTCTCAGCTCCTGCTCCAGTGCCATGCCTCTCTGCTTCCCACCATGATGGTCATGGACTAACCCTCTAAAACTGTAAGCAAGCCCCCCAACTAAATGCTTTCTATTGTAAGGTTGCCTTGGTCATGGTGTCTCTTTGCAGCAATAGAATTGTAACTGAGATATAAGTTGGGGAGATATAAGAGTGTTTGCCACATAAGCACAGGGACATGAGCTCTACCCCCAGAACTTATATTTCAAAGGACAAAAAGCCAGGCTTGGTGACACACACTGTCATCTCAATGCTGGGGGAACAGAGACAGGTGACTCTGAGGCTTGCTTAGCAGCCAGCCTAGCATAATCAACAAGCCCCATGCTAATGAGAGACCCTGTCTCAAAGAATAGGGTGGAGGGCAGCTGAGGAACAGCACCTGAGGTGAGCTCTGACCTCAGTGCACATGTACGCATAATAGAAATTGTAAGTATTTCTTTTTCTTCTGTAGTTACCATCTTACTGTGACTTTTTTCCATACTCATAACATTTACTATATGATTTTTCTTTCAGTCTTCCCTGCTATTTTAAAATTATGGAATTAAAAAAAATTCCTACCCATCAATGAAATATTTCTGTTCTGTAACTATCAGAAACAAGGGTAATATTGGGAAATGGTTTCCTGGTTCTGATGGGTTAATGAGGTATATTGGTTATGAGCTTGTCTCAACAAGGCATTAAAATAAACTAGGGGAACATGAAAATGATTAAACTTAAAACATCAGTAAGAAAAGGAAGTTAAAAGTTACCTACTAGCAGATAATGTGGTTTTTACCAGTATTGTGGAAAATGGAAGATAATGTTGGTACATCGAAACCAAAGCTCAGGATATGCTGCACAAAGGCTAGATTGATACCTTAGCATTCTCCAGTCACCAGAGAATTCAGTCTGGCAAGACCTGGCCAAAAGTAATAGGATTGAATGCGTTTGTCGGATAGCAGTATATAAGCCAGCATATAAATGAGCTGTGAAAACGGCCCTCATCCCATCCTCTCCTCTGAAGAACAAGCTATGAGGAGGGCAGTCTGCTCAAGGAGAAAAACTGTTTTTCTGAAGAAATTTAATGAAACTGGGATTTCCAATGTGATTATTTGCTCTAAATAAAGGGCCAGCAAAATTTCTGTAAACTCTCAGATGGTAAATATTTTAAGTTTGTTAAACCATATAAACTTAGTTCTTAATTCACATTGCTATAACAAAATAAAGGTGCCTTGGATATAGTTACCTACATACTAGATGACGACATTCCAGTCAATACTGCACCACATGCACAGGGATGGATGTGCTGTGTAGCCAAATGTACAGTAGGCTGTATCTTCTAGGGTCTCACAAGGATGAAGCCTATGACAGATGCACTTCTCAGAAGGGATGCCTGTTAGTACGCAACACGTGGCACTGTCCCCCACAGCCCTGGAGACTGGAAAATTGAGTGTCAAGGTGCGAGTGAGAGAGTCTGGTGAGGACCGCTCTGCGTCTGTGGTACAGTCTTGTTTCCAAGTCCTCCGAAGAAGAGGAACGTGGTGTCCAGGCATGAAGGAACAGAGGGTGATAAATTCAGATACTGTATGAAGCCTCTTTCAAACAAACAAAAACAAACCCCAGGTTTTTAGAAGTAAGTGTCTGTGTGTGACACATGCCCACACGGGTATCTGTGGAGACCAGGAGAGGGCATTGGGACCACTGGAACTGGAGTTATAGATAGCTGTGCATTTCCCTACTGTGGGTGCTGGGAGCTGAACTCTGGCCCCCTGTCAGAAGAGCCATCTCTCCAGCCCAAATCCTCTTTTGTGACCTTGGTCCCATTCATGAGGGAGGATCCCCTTTTGACTCAATCACCTTCTTAACATGGTATCATTGGAAATTAAGATTCAAGGTGAATGTTTTGTTGTTTTTTTTCAAGACAGGGTTTCTCCATGTAGTTTTGGTGCCTGTTCTGGATCTCGCTCTGTAGACCAGGCTGGCCTCGAACTCGCAGAGATCCTCCTGCCTCTGCCTCCCGGGTGCTGGGATTAAAGGTGTGCACCACTGCCGCCCGGCTCCACATGAATTTTTAAGGGGATGTAAGCATTCAAACTACAGCAGCTTGTGTGACATATTTCTGTGTGATTTTTAAGTGTTTATAATCCTTGAAAGATCTTTAAACTGTCAGGTATTTCTGCTTGGACTTATATACCAGGCTGCTCCCCTCACATACTATATTCCCACAGTCATAGCCCTTGAGAGGCTAAGGCAGGAGGATTGCCATAAGTCTAAGGCCAGCTTAGTCTACATAGTTCCAGGCCAACTCCATCTAGGTGAGACCTTGTCTCAAGAAACAGACTCACTCCCAGACCCCACACACAAATGCATATCTACACGTTACATGTATGTACGTGTATGAGGCTCATGGTCAAGCATCACACAAAGGAAGTCTGGCCTGGGGTAGGTAATGGGTTTGCATCTGCTGTAAGAGAAGGTTCCTCTCTTTGTGCCATTTGATAGCTGGGCTGTCAGTGGACTCCTGGCCAGCTTTCCCCGAAAACAAACCTGCCAGTCAAATGTTCTGCCCAGGTACAGGGAGTACAGAATGCTATTCCTATCAGGGCATGAGGTCTGCTGGGAAGCAGATGTACTTTCACAATATCGGCGGAATCTGCACCTCTTACCTGGAAGAGCAAACCAAGAACAAACAGGTCAAACATATGAGCAGTCAAGGCTTCTCAAAGAGTCAAGGAAAAGCAACTTTGATTAGAGAAGATCCAGATAGCTAATTCCGGTCCTGGAAATTATAAAATGAAGGGAACCAAATAGAACCTAGAAATGTTTTCTCTTCAAAAAGATTTTATTTTTAATTACGTGTATGTGTGGGTGTGTGCATGGAGCTGGAGTTACAGGTGGTTATGAGTGCTCGGTATGGATGCTGGGACTCGGACTCTGGTCCTCTGGAAGAGCGGCCATCTCCAGTCCTAAAGATGTTTTTAACTGGTATATTGCTAAGATTAGACAAATTATTGCACTCCTTAATTACAGCCACGGGAATGGTATGCCAATGAAGAGTTCTTTGTTGATATATCACTAAATCAAAGGCAAGGATAAAACAAGGTACAGCTGAAAAACGCTCAGAACTTTGTAAAAAAAAATGAGTCATGGGACAAAATGTAGATGCAAAGGAGATAAACATAGAATTCCCCAAATCTAAGTCACAGAGTACTATGGTGGAGGGGAATAAGTTAGCAAAACCCATAATGGATGGATTTTTGAAACTAAAGGAACACAAGCCCTCAGTCAGGAAGGACCCAATAGCTACCTAGCACTGTTTTCCCAAGTTTATGTAACATTCTCATGAAATTTTGGAACCTTCAGCAGAAATAAAAGATCTCACATACTCACTGGAGAGGAGAAAACCAGTAACTTACAAGGTTTTAGTGATTGAACAGGCACCAGGCTCTGGTCTACACTGCTGGACACTGAAAGATAACAGTACAGTGTCTAAATTGGGATTTTTCAATGTACATTAGTATGACCAGCTAAATGCTACCATGTGTAAAGAGAAAAGAAAGATGCCATTCATCACGCAGGAACTCAAAGTGTGTACTGCATCCTGTTACAGGAAGTCAGGTGATGGGTTCCAGCAAAGGAGAGAGTGGACAAAATGGGAGACAGGCCCTTCAGGGAACAGAATCAATCCAGGGAAGAGAAGCTTTGAAATGACAGCTTGATTGTCCGATAGGAATTCTAGAGGACAGCCAGTCAGATACTGGGGTAGGGGAGAGTTCTGGAAGAGATGGTGTCTAAGGAAATGAAAGGGAAATGCCTACAATAAATAGCATGATAAAGAGGCTAATATTTGTGATGTTAAAATTAATCATATTGCTCTTTAACTTCCTACCTATAAAAATTCAAATAAGATGCAATTAAAACATAGAATGATTTAAAATCATCTTAAAGAGAGCAAGAAAAGAGACCCTACTGCGTGAGAAAAAGATGTATTATTCTTGCATGCCTCAAGAATCTGTCCATGAATACTAGATAGTCTTAATAATACAAGTACCGGGCTGGAGAGATGGCTCAGCCATTAAAGGCTAGGCTCACAATCAAAAAATAATACAAGTACCTTTTTATTGTTTCCCAACTTTTAGAGTAAATCAGAGGCAAAACATAAAATATTTCATTAGGACTATAGATCGGAATGTAAATTTAAAATCATCATGATGTAAGAGTTAAGACACAGCTAATAAAGAAGGGGAAATGGGACAGACTAGACTGTACCATTAGTTACAACACATAGTAAAAAGTTAGCTTGTGGGGCTGGAGAGATGGCTCAGAAGTTAAGGGCACTGCTCTTGCAGAGGACCCAGGTTCAATTCCCAGTTACCCACATGGTGACTCACAACCATCTGTTGATCACAATCACCAACCTGATTCCAGGGTAATCTGGTGCCCTCTTCTGGCTGCTACAGGTACCAGGCACATATGTGGTACATACACATACCTACAAGTAAGACATTCATTATGTATAAAGTAAATATTTCAAAAGTCAGTTTGTACACTGTCCCCAGCTTATGAAGCTGTAGAGATGCAGTTGACCACCCTTACCAGTAGACTCCATGGTTGCTGGGCTCTACAACCAGTGGGCTCAATCACCTGTGGATCCATGATACTCAGTAAAAGTTACATCTGTGTTGAACATATAGAGACTTATTTCTTGAGCAAGATCCTGTTCCCACTATCTACATAGGATTGACATTGTATTGGGTTAGATATTTCAAGTCATATGGAAAGATTAAAATATACAAAAAAAGATGCACTTAGGAAATATGCCCACTCAAGTGCCCATGGATTGTGGTCTTTGTAAAAAGTCCTGGAACCAATCCCTGACAAATACCAAGGGACCACCTATCTCATTTGAAATTGCAAACATAGCCAAAGGAGAAATAAAGAATGTAATTTATTAAATGTTGAAATGAAGAAAGGTTAAATAAGTAGGGGGTAATGTTAACTACATCCATGACAGGGACATAGATCTTATCTAGAGTGATAGATATAGAAATGAGGAATACATGCATGCCGAATTATGGAGGTAAACATTGGAAGGTAAACTGCTCGGATGAGCTTGCCTCTGGGGAGAGGGGCTATGGTTTTTCTCTTGCTCTTCTGTTTCCTTGGCCCTCCTCCAACCACCACTGCTTCAGTGTGATGTCTTACAGGAAACAGTCCCTGGCTCTGTGTCGCATGACATGTGCATGATAAATGACTTCAAGTCCAGAGAAAGAGGCCCTTTTCTCTGATCTTACTGGTTTCCTGAGTGAGAGATCTGCATTTTCTGTTTCTGCATGTCCTCATGGCACTTGAAGACATGCTAATGTCTAGGGAGCAGGAGAGATGGGGTTAAGACTCTGTGCTGCTCTTCCAGAGGACCCACGTTTAGTTCCCAGCACCCATGGTGGGAAGTTCACAACGGACTACAACTCTAACTTCAGGGAATCTGACACCTTCTTCTAGACCAGTGGTTCTCAACCTTTGGGATTTGCATATCAGATATTTACAATTCATAACAGTAGAAAAATTACAGTTATAAGTAGCAATGGAATAATTTTATGGTTAGGGGTCACCATAACATGAGAAGCTGTATTAAAGGGTCACAGCATTAGGAAGGTTGAGAACCACTGCTCTAGACTCTTCAGGTACTTTTTCACACATGGCATAATTTCTCACAGATGCGCATATATACACATAAATAGAAATCTTTTAAAAACTTAATATGTCTGTCTTAGGGATTTTTTTGTTGTTGTTTTGGTTTTTTGTTTGTTTTTTGCTGTGAAGAGCCACCATGACCATGGCAACTCTTATAAAGGAAAACATTTCATTGGAGCTGGCTTACAGTTTCAGAAGTTTTAGTCCATTTTCATCATGGTGGGAAGCATGGCAGCAGGCAGACGTGGTTCTGGAGAGGTAACTGAGAGTTCTACATCTGGATTCATACGCAGCAGGAAGAGACCGTGAGCCACTAGGCCTGGCTTGAGCTTTTGAAACCTCAAAGCCGCGCGCCGCCCCCCCCCCCCCTCCCTCCTCCCCATAACACACTTCCTCCAACAAGGCCATATCTCCAATAATGCTACTCTATGGGGGCCATTTATTTTCAAACCACTATAGTGTCTCAAATAGAAATCATTATCTTACTCATGGAATATATGTCTATATTTTGTTTTCAACAGTAAAATTACACATACCATTCTGTGACATTTTTACATTTACAGAGTTGTATAGCCATTTCCATAATCCAGTTTTGTAACAATTTTGTCTCTCTGAAAAGATTTCTCATATTGACCTATAACTTATAGTTCCAGCTTGAGGCTCAGGCAGCCATTAATTACCCTCCCCTCATTTCTATAGGTTTGCCTTTTCTATAAATTTCATATAAGTAAAATCATAGATGTTCTCTTCTGTAATTCACTTAGCATGTTTTGAAGTTCACCCATGTCTTAACATACATGACTATTTAATTCCTCATTGTTGTCAAACAGTATCCATTGTATGGTCACACCCACGATTGCTTATCTTTTTGCCAGTTGATGGACATGTGGATTGTTTCTAGTTTAATGACTGCAAGAATGAAGCCATTTTAAATACTTGTGTAAAGCTCTTTGTGTAGAACTGTTCTTTCATATACTTTTATATGCTAAATTTATGCTTAAGTTTTTCCCCCCTATGGCCCTGGGAATTGACTCTCTGGCCTTGCACATGCTAGGGAAGCACTCTGTCCCTGAGATGCATTCCCAGCCCGTACGCTTAACTTTTTCAGGACCTCTCAAAGTATTTTCCAAAGCAGATGTACTGTGTTGTAGCTCACCAGCAATGAGTGTGGGTCCTGGTTTCTCTGTTTCCTTGTCAGCACTTGATGTTGGCACTATTGTGATTTGCTGTCCAAGTGGGTCTGAAGTGGCATCTCATCTGTATTCATCTACCTAATATTATACTTTGTTTAATTGCAGCAACATTTGAAAATCACCCTTGATTTCTTTCTTTCCTACTCTGCTTCCTTGTTCTGTGGTATGTGTCTTAAGTATATCTTTAATTACTGTTCTTTGTCCTCATTTCTATTTACTTTACTTCTTCACTATCTTGACTACTAAAATAATAATAATAATAATAAAGTTTTTTCTGATGCCAACTATTTTCTATACTATTATTAATATGAACTTCGTAATATGCCGATATGACCATGCAGGTCCTTTGCCACATCTCTTCAGGGACTTCCCGCTGCCCTTTGGATGATATTTATGTCTGGACTCTGCTTTCCTCACACCTGGAACCCTTTTCTCCACCATCTCACACTGCTACACCCTGCATACCCTCCACATCTGTGCCCTGAACACGTCCTGGTCTGTGACCTACCAACAATTAGTTGACCACCTTGAATCTTCTTTCTTTGTGCTTTTGAACATCGTGTGAAATGTTCATCCGTCTCTACTTACAAAAGCTTCTTTATTCCAAAGGTCATGTGCAAATAATACCACTTCTTGGAGTCTCTCACTTTTCCTTATTAGTTAACCAGTATTATTGTGTTTGGTATGTGTGTGTGTGTGTGTGTGTGTGTGTGTGTGTGTGTGTGTGTGTGTGTGTTTATATAGTAGCATACCCCCGGGGCTACACAGCAAGACTCTATCTTAAATAATAAAACAGCATACATACATAGGAGTTAGCAAGAATCATAGATTGACCCGAATGAAATTATCCTCGTTTTAAGTAAAAATCTCACTTATGTGAGTTTTTGTGTCAGCTTATTGTCACTATGGAAAATCACTGAGAAAAGTAAAATAAAAGAGCAATTTATTTTGGCTCATATCCTTGGTCCATAGTTAGTTGGCTCCATTGCTTTTCGGCCTGTGGGAGACAGAACATCACCTCAAAGAACATGGTGTCCAGGAAATAGGATGGTCCAGGGTCCCTATGTTCCAGCTAAGGGCCCGTCTCAAATGGCCTAACTTCCTCCACTAGGTCCCACCTCCTAAAGGCTCCACCACCACCCATTAGTGCCATCTGATAGGAACCAAACCACCCAACACATAAGCTTTGGGTAGGGGGGCATTTAAGATCCAAACCACAATAACGAACCAGCCAATGACACTGTTTTTAGTTATTTGTTTTATGCTTGTCATTCTGTGACCAACAAGAGGTGAGCATTTGTTAAAGAGAGTCACCACTTAGCACACTTGTTCACAGGGAAATGGAGAAATTGTTCTTTAATACCAGGACTTCCATTCAGTGAAATGCTAGCTTGAAAATCTTATTTTCTAATGCAGAATCACATGCATCCAGGTAGCTCACATCTGCAAACCCAACATTTGGGAGGCTAAGGCAAGAGAACTACAAATTTTAGGCAAGTCTGAGGTACACAGCAAGACTCTGTCTTAAATAATAAAATAAGGAATCGCATGGCTCTCCTTGTTATTAATTTCTAGTGTATAAAATATACTCGGTACAAATTGTCGTGATACCCCTCTTAATAAATGCATCTTGAATGGCTTAAGGTCATGTGATTTCCCACGTGCACTTTGATTTCCCACGTACACTTTAGTGCTCAATCCTATGTTAATTATTATATTGACATATGAAATCTATTGACAGCATAATAGTTTCCTAATTCAAATAAAATAATAAAGGATATTTTTTCATCATCTCATTTTCAGTCTCAAATACTGTATGCTAAATGATTTATGTAAATATAGACATATGTGTGTACATATATGTGTAGTGACTATAGCTATAAAAATTTCCTTTGAATGTGGGAAATAACATATAGTGATGGAAATAAGTCTGTAGTGAAAAGCTTATCATATACATGTATATATAGATATATATATTAAAGAACAAATGTATTTGTTGCTGTGTTTTATACCCATAGAGTAATGATGTCTGAATTGTGATTTTAGAAAAATGTAACCATCCAAATGCTTAGTATACTTTAAATAATTAAATGGAGGAAACACCCATACTTCATTTAAACAGATTTATAGATTAATATTTTAAAACATGATTTTCGGAATGTAACCTTTCTTAGTGTATGTGAGGCTCAAGGATCTATGCAGAAGGAGGCAGGGAGATTGTAAGAACCAGAGGTGATGGGTGATTCCAAGGAGACAGCATTTCCCAGACACAGCAGGACTGCGGCACACCCGAGTTCCAGGAGACTGTGGCAGCATGCGCAAATGGCTTTGTCACAGTTCCCAGGTGGCTTATAGCGTCAGATCCATTAGTTGCATCATTTCAGGTTGGCACCACAGGTGTGAGCTCTGTTACAACTACTGTTTCCTTCAGTTTCGTAAGTTCAAGTCGTTATGTATAAATTTTACATAGTTTATAAGGAAATTATTTTTAAACCCTGTGGTGCACCTGACTATTAGTTTCACATCAAAATGCTATTTCTCCACAAGCTTACATAACCCTTGTGAGTTAGTAAGACATGCAGAGATTAGTAAAGACTCCAAAGACTGTGGCTTGTTTCATAACTTGGAAACCTAGAGCAGCTCCTTCCTCCGAGTGAAATCCTGCCCGTTCGCGGTTTGGAAACATGTGGGAGTGGTTCCCTCGGGTGCTTGCTCCTGACCTCTGTGCACACCTTGGTCTGCCTTGACCTCGCCCACACTGAAGTGACAGAAATCAGATTTTTGGCATGTTGTAAACTGCAAGTCACCGCTGCTGAAGTCCTCACTATTGAAAAACTTGTGAAACACTGCCTGTCTAGCAAAATCTACTTTTTGTGTGGGAATATAAATTTTTGTTGAGGTAAGCCCTGTTCGTGTGGAGGGAAAAAAAAAGTTAGAATGAGCCAGTGATATACTTTTACTGTGTTTATGTATTGGTTCTTGATTATTTCCCTCTCCTCTGTCTCTCTCTCCCTCCCTCTTTGCCTCCCTCCCCCTCCCTCCCTCTCCCCTTCTCTATGCCCTCTCTCTGATTGTCTGTAAAAGATTGGTGCTAAAAGAAGACTGTAATACTGCTCCTGTTCTTATGTGAAGTAGTAGGTTAAACTTTCCGCCTCCGTCTTAGTACTGCGTCAGGAGCTTGCAATCACTGTGTAAGTATGGATGCTCCTCAGCTCTTGTTGAGTGCCTTTGTTTCTGTCAGGTAGCAAACTTCACACACGTCTCCTTATTTACCTTGCCTGGCCAAATGTCAGACCCTGTTTTAAAGACAGGCAGTTGTCAGCTGATTCACAGGCAGAATGTGTGACCTCTGCTGAGCATGGACGTGCTCTTATAAAAGTTGTAGCAAAAGTGCAAGAATTGCAAATGCTCTTTGAGCTTTTTCTATAGGCTGACCGTTTTCAGCAAGTTGAAAAACTGTGAGGTTATGGGTTCTCCCGAGAAGCTGGTTTTCTGAGAGGCGTCATGGGAAAGCACAAATGTCTCTTGAGATGACTCAGTTGAACGTGCTGCTGCACATCTTCATGCACGTTCAACAACACTGAAGCCTTATCCAGAGCTAGCCTTTTTAACATTGATCTTTGTTTCCTCTGTTCACGTTTCAGCGTTAGATGTTTATCTAAGATGCTCAAATTCTGTCGTACACGTTTTCTTTTCAACATTTTAAAGTTTTGCTGATTGAACATTTGACACTTTATAATGCCCTCAAAACAGGATGATTTCCCCTAAAATATAAATTTTAAATTATTTTAGGTGCTGTCTTTCAACCTTAATCCTTTCACCAAGAATGAAACTATTTAAAAATTAAGATGCCAACAGGTAATTTCTTGTAAGTTCATACTTTTTATCTATATGTGAGTTTTATTTAGCAATAAAATGGCAAATGTATATTAATATAAAGCTATATTGTCCCCCATGCAAAGCCTTCCATAAACATTAAATGGTTTTAAAACTATATAAGATAAAGCTATTTTACTTTTATGTTTTATTGTTTGCTTTTGTTGTTATTGTTGTTTTTACAATGAAAGATTCTAGCTTTCTATCTGGTATCAACTTCTCAAATACTAAATGAATGAAATCAGAATGAGAATAGCTTCAGAGGTAGTAATTCAGGTCAGGTGAGTTTCCTTTACCGATAAAACACCAGGTGTTACTGAGAGGTATCTTGTAAAGCAGTTAAAATCAAAGACATTGATTCCAATTGTGACAGTCACATTCCATCCTTAATTTTAAAATGTGTTGCCTTTCTTGATTCTGATGGAATAATAATTGGCTTTTTATTTGTTAGCCAAGTCACTCCTAAAATATTATATGTTAGAAGTTAGATTATTAAGAAACATGGCATTGTATACGAAATAAAAGGGGAGTCTAAAAAAACTAGTTTGGGCCAGAATACTTTCTTTTTAAACACTTAAAGTCTTTGTAGATCTGTTTTTCCCTTATTTACATTTTTATACTTTTTAAAATATGCTTTCATAGTTGCCATGTGAAGCTGAACAGGATTTTTTTTCTCGTTTATAAAGTAAAAGGAAAATTTAAGCTTTTCAAATTCAGACTGTAGATTTCTAGCTCTTTACAATTATGTCTTAACAGGTATCAGTATTTCAGAGGTCAATGTACTAACATATTTTTTAATTCCAAATTGAATGCCAAATGGAAGTAATGCCATTTTCTTCTTCACTTTAGAGGATTCTAGGCCATGTTTTGGACAGAAACAGTTAGGAACTAGCAACATGCAATCTTAAAGCAGTATGAGGGCTTTAAGGAGAAGTTGTCAATTTTCCCATCTAAATAGCAGTTGATGACAACTGATTACAGAAAGGTCAAAGGTGAAAGAGAAAGTGAAGCTGGAGAAAAGGAGGAAAAGAGGAAAGCAAGAGAGAAAACCTGGTTCTTTTCCTTGATGTTCTACACATGGAGGCTGTTGCTAAGCAGCAGGTTATGTTTTCAGTCCTTCCTCAAGACCCCAGTCTTCACAGCTTCAAGCTATAACTTGCAAATCAAACCTTATTCGATTATATTTCCTTTGGGTTTTGACATTGATATGTGAAGGTTGTTTAGAAATCGGAATCTATTTCAATTATCTAAATCTTTTCCCGCTACAATTTCAGAATTTTTAAAATATATTGAGACATAAAAAGTAGTGTAAGAATCTCAGTGCAGCTTTGTTCAGGCAGCGTCTGCGTTACACTGACTCTCCAGACTGCGTGAGGGACAGGCCCACTCCATAGCAAGCCCCTGGCCACTCCGTTGTAATCTGACTGAAGACCTCTTATTTCTGTTATAGAGCTTCTGAATGTATTGTGGTCAACAGCCATACCCTTAGCACAGAATGATTTTTCTTTCAAAGGGATAGACACCCTTGCCTATGAAATAGGAGTAAGATTGTTTCACTTCGAGAACAATTTCATTCTCTTATAAATGCTGATTCGTTCTTAGATGAGACATTCCAGTACCTGGCGGCATCAGAAGAGGTTAACCAGCTTTCTCTATTTCATATGCATGTGTGTTGTAGATCACGAGGAGCCCTGTGGCCCCAGTCTCAGGTCATTTTGCCTGAATGGGGGGATTTGTTATGTGATACCTACTATTCCCAGCCCATTCTGTAGGTGAGTGAAATGGACTGGGGGAGAGGGGATTGCAGTTCTCATCACTTGATGACTTGAGAAGAGATTTTTAAAAGGTATAAAGTATAAGATGAAGGGGACTGGGAATGCTCTGTTCTCTTTGTGTAGGACATTTAGATTCTGGAAGAAAACAAAATCAAGTCTCAGTGTGGTGTTCATTTTCAAAACTGGTGTGGTTGTTATTGGCCTAGACAGATTATAAAGAACATGCTGGAGAGAGCCTTCATAATTGTAGCAGTTTAGGGAAAGTGGTCTGTTCAACATTGCTAGCAAAACATCAGGAGAAATCACTAATATGAAAAGCCCAAACAAGACGTTTTACTTTAATTTTAGAATATATAAATACAAGATAACTAACTGGTCTTTAACTACTGTTTTAAGAGATTTAAAAGACATTGGCCTGGTGGTGGTGGCGCACACCTTTAATCCCAGCACTGGGAGGCAGAGGCAGGCGGATCTCTGTGAGTTCGAGGCCAGCCTGGGCTACCAAGTGAGTTCCAGGAAAGGCGCAAAGCTACACAGAGAAACCCTGTCTCAAAAAAAAAAAAAAAAAAAAAAAAAAAGACATTGTAGTTCATCCTCCAAATTCTAATTGTTCAGTTCTGAGTTTAAATTTTTCCATTGTTACTTTTTTCCTTTGTTAGAATCCCTTAATGTGTACCTTAATGACATTGTGGTCAGAACATTTGAACTGCTGCGCTGTCTGCACTGAATAGTTAAAAGAAGCACTAAAGCCACCTTTAATCCCAGCACTAGGAGGTTGAGGCAGGCAGATCTCTAGGAGTTCCAAACCATCCTGGGCTACTATAGTGAGAGCCTGTCTCAAAACAACAAAAGACAGTATTAAGAAGACCAGGATTTGGAGATTGATTAAAATCGGAGGGAAGCTTGGTTGCCTGCAGCTTTTTTACTTAGATAAATGTGTTTTTAGTACATTTCCAAAAAGTTACCCTCAATGAATGAGAACAGGCAGTTTTTCTGGTAAGATACTACGTTTAAGAATGTAGCTGGTTTCTTCCTGATTTGCAATTTTGAACAGCAATTAATAGTAGTCGATGCCATGCTCTGAGTTTGAGACAGGTAGAGAATGAAGGCTTTGAAGGCTGGCCAGCATGTTGTATAGCTTTAAGAGGTTAGTGGGGTTAGTCCTGTCTGGCAGGGAATGAACCATGTAACCAAGGTTGTTCAACACCCTGGAGGAAGAGAGATCAGGCAGGATGAGATGGAAGGGCTAGGAAGACTGAGAGTCAAGGAATAGGGTGTCTGAAGGTTCAGGGGAGTTGAAAGACAGACTTATTTTAAATCATGTATTATTTTATAAGAAAATAATTGTTTTCCAAGGACCTTAGGACTACATTTCCAATGTAGTTCTCATTTACATATTGCAATACCAATATCTGAGGGTGATACATTCATTTTCCATCCCTTTGATACTATTTCCTGTATTCCAATCATCTTGCCATCAAGACGCACAGACTGACTTCTGACTGGTATTTCTGGTTCAGCCAGTTGTCAATTTAGATTTCTTCTTTGCTTCTTTAATCTCCTTAATCTCTCCAGTCCTGTCTGTTTTTACTATCGGCCTACTAGCTCATACCTTCCTGACCCTAGGCTTCCAACAGAAACAGTCTGAAAACTTAACTCCTGGAGCCCCGTTCACATCACTGTCTGGATAAATCAAGAAAACTTGAGCCACAGACCCTGAGCCCGCAGACCCTGTACCTGTGAAGTCAAACCTTACTGTTTTGTTTAGCTTTCAGAGCCTTTTACAATTTGGTACCAAACCTCCCTGTGTGGCCTCCGCTTCATGCGTGATCAGTGCTTGGTCTAGAAGCACTGTTTGTGTTAGATATACCTTGATTATGTTGCTTACCTTGAATTTTCAACAATTCTGCCTCTTGTTACTATGTAGCCACATTCAAAACCTACTCATATTTCAAGGCTACTTTCTCCCTAATCCTTCAGCCTGTCACAAATCAGAGCTGACTTCTTCTCCCTGTGGATGTCTACAGAAATGTGGGAAAGTTATTACTTTATGTGTTGGGTCGTCTCTATATTCAGCACTCTTATCGGAATGTAAAGAGCTCCATTCTATCTCACCACCTGGAGACGTGTATTGTATTGACTGAATGATCCAGTATCCATGGTGAAGTTTTAGAAATAATTTTATGTCTGAATCAGTGATCAGTATTTAGTAAAATAGGTAAGTAAATTAGGAAAGAAAACAAGATAGAAAAAAAAGGAAAGAAGAAAAAGAAAGGAACTACCACAATGGTAGGTGATGTCTGAATATGCTTTACAGATCTGATACAATCTCTCCAATTACATACTTCTGGATGTCTTTATGTCTAAAATGTTTTTCTTTTAATAAGAGTTAATCAAATTTTGCTTTTCTGGTTTTATCACTGAATTTTTAAATCAGTTTTTTACCATCTTCCCTTATGGTTTCTACTGCGCTTTAAAGATGCCTTCTGATCTTTTCAGTGTGTTTTGTTTTGTAGCAAGATCTCACACTGGCCCGGGCTGGCCTGGAACTCTTATGTAACCCAGGCTGGCCTGGAACTCTTATGTAACCCAGGCTGGCGGGGACTCCAGGGATGTGGTGTTGCCATGGCCAGCTTCGTACTTGCCTTTCGTTCTAGGACCTTGAACTATGTGTATTAATTAGCATGTATAACACGTGTGCTGAGCCTACCACCATGCTGCTTCCCCGCCTGAGATGCTGTTCTCCTCTGTCGGTGAGGTCAATGGCTTTGCCTGCTCTCTGTGAAGCCTTCTGCAGCCGGTCTAAGCAGGTGAGGGGCACCTGCCTTTGCTCCATCACACCAGCGTCACTAGCTTGAGGGCTGACATCTAAAAAGCTTTAATTTTTTATTAAGTCACCATTTAGGATTTTTCCTTTGTTTGTCACATCCAAGGATTCATGGCCAGACCCCTGAAGCTTTCACCCCTCTTCCTTCTGAAATGCTTACATCTTATGTTTGGGTCTTTGATCTATTTTACATTAATTTTTGTGTTTGGTATGAGTTAAGTTTTTTGGTTTTGTTGTTTGTTTTGTTTTTGTGTACCTGGGCGGTTTGTCTAGCTTCATGTGGTGAAAGGCTGTCTTTCCTTCCTTGCATGGTCTTGGTGACTCGACCATGTGTGAGGGCTTGTTTCTGGGCTCTGTAGTTCTGCTCCGTTGGGTCCATAGTCTGCATTTACATTGTTATCACAGTTGAACTTTTTAACTCGTCTTGATTTATATGGGAGGAGGTGTGCATGCTATGGCATGTATGGAAGTCAGAGGGCAACTTGGCAGGACTTGGCTCTCTCCACCCTGTGGGATCCAGGAATCAAACTCAGGCTACCTTGCCTGGTGGAAAGCACCCTTACCCACTGAGCCATCCTGCCAGCCCCTGTCACTATATTTTAATATTGTACTTTTTTAGTTAGAGTTCTCCAGTTTTCTTTTTCAAGAACATTTTGGCTGATCAATGTATCTCAAAAGTCCTAAGGATCTTAAGATGGCCTTGCTGTTGCTGTTCTGTATAGACGTACTCAGTTTTGATCAGGTCACCTGAGCACTCAGATAACCATTTTATTTATGTATTTAGTTTAGACAGGGCTCACTATGTAAACCAGGCTGACCTTGAATTCACAGAGATCCACCTGCTTCTGCCTCCCAAGTGCTGGGATTAAAGGTATGTGCCCCCATACCTGGTCATTTCTTTATTCTATGTCAGACATTATATGTGAAAACTGTAGAGGTCATTTAAGGTCTTTGGTGTTACATTCCTTCAGAGAAGATCTACACATGCTCTGGCAGGGAGTTGGAAACAACAGCAATAGGTTGACTACTTGGTGACTGGGATTCTTTGTAGCAAGGCTACAGCTCTATGTGGGCTATTTCATCTGGTTTACTGTTGTGTCAAAGATACACCTTAGAACCATCTTTTCAACTTCCATAAAAAGAACAAAGGCCTATAAGACTTTAAATGAGATTGAATCTTTAGATCATATATGAGGAAAATTGACATCTTAATAAAGTTGAAGACTTCTGGTCCCTGAACATGTTATATATCCTAATTAAATTTTCTTCAGTAATACCTGTTTTATAGTCTTATTATAATATTGTTGTATATATGCCTATTTTTAAAATAGGCATTTTAGTAGTTTTTCTTTGGTATTTTAAATGGCATTTAAATTTTCATTTTCTTAAGTGTTTATTTATTTTGTATTTTCAGGACAGGGTTTTTCTTCATAGCCCTGGCTATCGTAGAACGTAGTATGTGTTACCAACTTGCTCTCCATAGGACTTTTGATATGGTAGTTAGTTGAACTCCCATTAATAAGGTCTTTGGGTACCAGTTTCTCCATGTATGCCTTTGAAAGAGAGAGGACAAACTTCTGGAACTCTGCCAGACTGAAGTAAACCATAACACCTCAGGATCATTTCAAATTATATTCTTCTAATTCTAAGTTGAGTGGACTATGTCACTGTTTAAGTATAGTTAAAATATTTTACACTATATTTGTTTAATAACTAAAATTTTTATTCCTTTCCTTTTAGAACTTCCATTATAAGTTTGGATTTTTACGGTATCAGTTGTAGAAAATCCTAGTTTATTCTTTCTTTTTAACCTAACCTATATATTTTTCCATATGGTTGTTTTGTTTTATTGAAGTCAAATTCTGTTATTTCTTAAAGTTCTTAGAGTTTCAGTCATACCAAGGACCGTCCTTCTTGCTCTAAAGTTATAAGGAATTTGCCCATGTTTGCGCTAGGCAACTTTCTCCTCTTTAAAGATTTGGGTTTTGTGTATTATGTGGAAACAGATCTAAATTTATATTCTTTAAAATGTTTGCTTAGTGTGTTTGTGCTGCTCACAAGATATCTGAGATTGAATAAACAATAGAAATGGATTCCTCTCAGTTCTAGAGGTTAGTAGGTCCAAGATCAAAGAACTGGCTCTTGGTGGCCTCATTAGGGCCTACACTAGCTTGCTCCCGGGTATAAAGCACAGATGCATCTTTTAATAGCACACGGTGGGGAGTAAGTTTGAACACGAATTTTGGAGATTGAAAGCACAAGCAATTCTGTCCCAGCATTGCAGCTCTGGCTGTCACAGTTCCTGTTAGCACCCGGGCCTCACGAGGACAGTGGCCTGCAGCTCCGCTCCATCTCTGTGCCGGTAACAGTCTCCCCTAGCTGCTGAAGTTTTATAGTGAGTTAATATGCAATGAGTCTAGTCTTTGTGCCCTGCCCTTAGATGTCCTTGCTTTTTTATTTTCCCATATGAACTTTAGAATTCATTTATCCATTTAGGAGAAAAAGAACATGTTTCTTGCGTTTCATTTTAATTGCATTAAGTTTACTTAAGGAACATTTCTTTGTTTATAATGCTGGAGCTTCTTGTCTAAGATTGAGAAATGTATTTCCGTTTGTTCAAAGACTCTCTGTCTCTCTCTGTCTCATCTCTGTCTCTCTGTCTCATCTCTGTCTCTTTCTCTCTGTCTCTCTTTCTGTCTCTCTCTCTGTTTCTCTCTGTCTCATCTCTGTCTCTCTGTCTCATCTCTGTCTCTTTCTCTCTGTCTCTCTTTCTGTCTCTCTCTCTGTCTCGTCTCTGTCTCTCTGTCTCTGCTCTGTCTCTCTGTCTCTCTCATGTACTTCAGGAATGTCCTCACCATGATATAAGTTTTGAACATTCCTAAAGGGAGTTTATTCCATACAGTTTATGTTTTATTATTAAAATCAGTTTTCTCTATGAATTTAAAAAGTCAACTGGGGGCTGGAGAGACGGCTCAGCGGTTAAGAGTACTGGCTGCTCTTCCAAAGGTCCTGAGTTCAATTCCCAGCAACCACACGGTGGCTCACAACCATCTATAATGAGATCTGGTGCCCTCTTCTGGCCTGCAGCCATATATGCAGGCAGAACACTGTATACATAATAAATAAATAAATCTTTAAAAAAAAAATAAATAAAAAGTCAATTATTTCTATGCTCTGGACCCCCTGGGTCTTGCTCGCTCAGATAAAAGGTAATGAATGGCCTCTGAAGCCCTCAGGACACAGCCTCCTGCGGTGGTCTGGCCTCTGCTCTTGCTCTTAACTGTTTACCCAGCCGCAGCAGCCTCCCTGCTGTTCCCTGCGCTGGGAGGGCTCTGAGTTCAGGCACTGCCCATCCCTTCCTTCCGTGCTGAGTGCTTTCTCTATGGTTCCTTCAAGGACAACCCCCTTACTTCCTTCATGTTTTTTTTTATCACCCTCTCTGTGGAAGCTGATACCTACTTTTCTATTCCCACTCTTTCTCCATACCTCTCACCATCTACTGATACACTAATGTTGATTTATTCTTCACTTTCGGGCTCCCTCAGGTAGGATATCAGTTCCATAGAAGAATATGTCTTTATCCATTTTGGTTTTTTTAATCCATAAAGAACAGGTGTGGAACAGTTATTGAGTAAGATTGCCTTTGGAATGAACACCCGATTACTTTGTTGCAGTCTATTGTTTGTAAAGTTTCTGGCAGTTGTTGAGTTCCCATCATAAAGAGTCAAAATTAGTAGTGTGCTCTGAAACTCACCCAAGCGTTCTATCCTTTATGCGGGATATATGGGATATATACATGAAGGATTCTCTCAAGGTAGAACTTACCATTTTCCATTCTACATTCTGTAGCAGAGGCTCTTAGTGTCCAGTGTAGACTCCTCTGCTCCTCTCCATTTCTTAGTCTTGCTTGCAGTTAGGTTGGGTCCATGGGACAGATCCTCACATTGGATATCAACAAAAGAGATGCCAGCCTCTGGCAAGTCTGGCTTTTAAAGCTACCTCCTGAAACAACCCAGCTTGCGCTTATCCCAGTGACCCGAGAGCCATGTTTTCCAGGAAGCAGAACCAGGAGGTCGAGAAGATAGCCATGTTGGCATTGGGCATTGGGCTATGGTGAATGGGGAAAGATTTATTGCATTAACCTACTAGTATTTGAGTTTGCCTTCAAGGCAACAGGAAGAGACTTGAGGGAGCACACTGGTTTGCTGCTGCTGTGATGAACACCATTCCCAAAAGCAACTCTGGGAGGAAAGGGCTAGTTTGATTCACACTGGTCCATCATGGTCCATCCTACAGGGAAGCTGGGGCAGGAGCTCAAGGCAAGAACTGAAACAGAGACCCTGGGGGAACCACCACTTAGTGATTCACTTCCTCTGGCCTGCTCAGCTGCCTTGCTTGTATAATCCAGACCTACCTGCCTAGGGACAGTGCCACTCACAGTGGGCTGGGCCTTCCCACCTCAATTAGCGGCTGAGAAGATGCCTCCCATGACATCCGCACAAACTCATTTGATGGAGGCATTTCCTCAGAAGAGCTTCCCTCTTCCCAAGTGACGCTGGCTTGTATCAAGTTGACAGGTGAAGCTAACTATGACAGGGAGGAAGGGCTTATTTTGGCTTCTAGTTTGTAGGAGCATGAGGCAGCTGATCACATTACATACTCCCTTGGGAAACAGAAATTAATGTTGACGCTCAATTTCTCCTTTTTATTCAGTCTGTGACCGCAGCCCACATTTCCCTCTTCAGTCAAACCTTTCTGGAAACACCCTCATAGATATACCTGGAGGTGTGTTTCCATGGTGATTATAAATCTAGTCGAGTTGACAATAAGAATAGTCATCACAAATACCTTGTGATGTATTATGTTTTAAAGTTTCCATGAAGTTGAAGTGGTAGCAAAAATTTTAAGTCATCTTAAAATTCTTTAAGTTCCCTGCTTCCAGGGAAACTAGCGGATACATTTACCTCATAAAATGTATTTGTGATTTGGTACAAGGATGTTACTAAACTGCTTTCACTCTATTTAGCTCACAGTTTCCTTCTCCCATTGACAAACCAGCTCTTCAGAACAACTCAAACTTTTTTAGTCTAACAGAGTATGAAATTGAGAGAGTGGCGGGGGAAGAGAAAGCCTCAGGACTCCTGACAGATAGTGTCCTGTTTTACACCTACCTCATCCTTTTTACAAATTATCTCAACCAATATGTGTGAAATGAAACTCCAAATATAGCAGCAATCCTGGTGATCAGATGGAAGTGTGCAATACTGGTATTTATGGATCCTCATTATGCAGTTCCCATAATGCACTTCATTGGAAATTTTTTGAGTTTTGAATTAGACCCTGCTTACTTTCATATTCTGGTATAACCATTTCATCTGATTCGCACAAGACTATAAGATATAATAATAATAATAATAATAATAATAATAATAATAATGATAATAAACATAGTGACATCCAGTGCTGTTATTATTTAGATAAATGATCTAAATAATAATTAGCCACTTTAACAATAATTTGTTGGGAAGTAATTTGACACATTTTCCAGTTTTGTGAGTGAATTTCTTTTTTTACTACATCTAGGGAGACTTATATGAGAGACTATCTAGTTCTCTAAACTAACTAATTCACTTAATTTCCCCAACTTCTCAGTGTACTCTTTTCCCAAATTGTGTCTTTATTCATCTTTGTCTTCTGTAGTTAAGCATACGTGGTAGGTTATAAAACAAAGCTTAGCTGTGTGTAGTGATGCACACCTTTATTCTCAGCACTCAGGAGGCAGGGGCAGGTTGGTCTCTGAGTTCAAGGCCAGCCTGGTCTACATATAGGTTCCAGGACAGCCAGCACTACATAGTAAGACCCTGTCTCAAAACAAACAGCCAAACAAACAAAAAACCCAAAGTTTATTTGTTTAACAATATGAAAAATGAGCTTGTAGTTAAAACAAAATTTTCACTACTCAATGCAGTTAATATTAGTATGTCTAGGGAACTAATAGCATTGTAGAGTACTGTGACAAGGACTATGTGGCCATGATGCTGTGACAGCCTGGATTTTTACACTGTAAGTGGATCTCATCATGATCAGACATACACTGACTAGGCTTATAGAAATCCTCATCTAAAATGAGCATGCTAACTTATTGGTTTATAATGGATGTAACCAACATAGATTTGAGTTAATGAGAGCCAGGCATTTTCTCTCCCCGTGGACTGACACAGATAAGAAGCCAAGTTTGTAATCAGAACATTATTCATTTAGAGCATTATTGATTTAAAAAAAAACAAGAAAGTGATCTAATTTGAATGTATAACTTCCCTGATGCATTTACTTCCAAGAGAGGAAAAAAAAAATCTCGAATTGGACTGTAATTGCATCGTGTCTTCTGGCCAGAACTTGGATAGTGTTTAAATGCACGTTACTGATATCTGTCTCTGTCCTCCTATACCTGGGTTTCTTTGCCAGTCAACACTTTCTCTAGGCAGACAGCTCTTTCTTTATATATGTTTATATATACTAAGACAGTCTCCGTGATTTAAAGGAACTTTACTTTGTTCGGCTCTGGTTCATTAATTTTGAATTAAATAACCTTATTTCCTTCAGTTCTAAGTATTGTACACCGTATCAATTTGCTGCTTATACTCACCAGTCAATCTGAATATGGTCAAAGTAGAAGACATATTTATTATTGTATGACTTATTCTTTACACATTTCTCTAAGTCTTGCTGTTCAGGAATACTATTTGTGTGGCTAGCAAATCACTCTACTTCATCCTTAGAGAGTGCCATGGGTTCTTTCATGTTTCATCATTTTCAGATCATTTTCAGAACAAGTTCTGGTTTAAACCTGTTCTATAGAAAAGGCTTGGGTTGTTGCCACCTTCAGATAAATATGGTGGACTCTCTGCAAATCTAACAGTGCTGTGGGAAGGGCACCAGAATGTGACTAGGAATAGGCAGAAACAGAAAAGTAAGAGGCATTTAGAAAGGGGACCGTCACCATGTGAGTTTTCCCACTTTTTAATGGCCTTTTGCCCATTATAAGCTCTGGTAACACTGGGTAAAAAAACATCTGGAACTTGATGGCAGACATCTTGCAGAGACAGTTGTATAAAGGAAAAATTAGACTAGCAGTGAGGTAGGAAATTTAGGTTAATTGCTCATGGATTGGTGTTACTTTTAAACAGGATTAAAACATCCTAAAATTAGATTGTGGGATAACAACTCTGTGAATATACTAAAATCATTGAACCATATACACCGCATGAGTAAATTATATAGGAGACATATGTCTCAACAAAGCTGTTAAAATGAAGGCAACGTAAAGATATTTTCAGATATATGAAACTGAGGATCATTCATTGCCAGTGAGCGTGCATTAGAAGAGATGTAAAACTCTCCAGATTGAGGGAAACCAATGGCTGAGTCTACAGAAAGGCATGAAGAGCCCTTAAAAAAGAGTGAAAATGTACATGCATGTGACAGCTGTTCTTCACTGTCAACATAACTGTATCTGGAATGAGCTAGATCCAGAAATGGAGGGCATACTTGTGATCCAGATTTTGAGCAAGAAGACAACACACCTTTGATGCGGATCTTGAGGCTGGGTGACACACACCCTTAATCCAGACCTCGAGGCTGGAAGACACGCCTGTAATCTAGGCCACACCTTCTGCTGGAAACCTATGTAAGGACAATGGGAGAAGGAAGTGTTTCTTCTTTGCCTGCTTGCCTTTGCCTCTTCAGCACATCCATTCCTTCTTCGGAATCCCAGCAGACCAGCTGAGACACCCAGCCATGTGGGACAGAGCAGCTACTAGATTCTTGGACTTTCTAGTCACAGCCAGCGATTGTTAGACTGCAGCCTGTAAGTCATTCCAATAAATTCATAGGTAGGTAGGTAGGTAGGTAGGTAGGTAGGTAGGTAGATAGATAGATAGATAGATAGATGATAGATAGATAGATAGAGAGATAGATAGAGCTAGAGAGACACACACATTACGTAAGTTCTGTGACTCTAGAGAACCCTGACTAACACAATACATATCAGACTTTCTCTTAAGTTTCAACCTAGGTAATATATATACAACTATTTAAACCAAAAATGTATTGTGGAACATACCATGCAGAGGCATGGCCCATGACTATGGAGCACAGAGGAGCAGGTATCGATGACAAAGTAGGGTGGGAAGATGTTATGACAAGTTAAGAGTGCACATTGCAGGGGCTGGAGAGATGGCTCAGTGGTTGAGAGCACTGACTGCTCTTCCAGAGGACCCTGGTTCAATTCACAGCACCACATGGCAGCTCACACCTATCTGAATTCCAGTATCTAACACCCTCACATAGACATACGTACAGGCAAAATATCAATGAACATAAAAAAAATAAATAAATTATTAAAAAAAGATTTTTAAAAGGAATGAATATTGAAGCCTCAGGAACATAATTCAGAGTTAACTGAAAGTTCACAGATAGGTTAGAATGAAATTCTAAAAACTATTTAATTCAAGAAGAGGAAAAAGAAAACTACATAGAGCAGCTGAAGGTACAAAGAGAAATAGTCCAG
>CABHPQ010172447.1:0-43753 GCA_902168405.1 Peromyscus aztecus
GGATTTACTAGGATAACTTACAGGTTATAGTCCAACAACTAATCCAACAATGGCAGGCTATGAACAGAAAGTCCAAGAATCCAGAAGTTGCTCAATCCACAAAGCTAGATGTCTTGGCTGGTCTTCAATAGACACTGGAATTCCAAAGAAGTAGGCTGTAATGCCAGTGAAGGAATGGACTTGCTATCAAGGTGAGGGTAAGCAGATAAAGGACAAAAACTTCCTTCTTCCATGTCCTTATACAGGCTTCCAAAGATGTGTCTTCCAGCCTCAAGAGCCAGATCAAAGGTATGTGTCTTCCTACCTCAAAGGACCAAACTAGAAGATCTGCCCACTTCAAACCAAGCAAAAAAATTACCCAAAGGTGTGCCCTCCACTTCTGAGTTGTAGTTCATTCCAGATGTAGTCAAACTGACAGCCAAGACTAGCTCTAACACCAAGTTAACAATAGCAACTTCACTTGAGATTATGTAAAAATTTCAAGATTTCTAAGTTACAAATAGAGAATCTATGAATCATATTAGAAAAATGTTAAGCAAAAAGCATTGTGTAGGGGTTAGGAGATGTAACTGGGAAGCTGCTAAGGGGATGAGGAGGTGTGAGGGAGGACTAATCAAAGGCAAAGGTTCATGATGAAGGCATATGGAAGCCTACTGCTTTGGATTCCAACTAAAACATAGGATATCATATGAGAGAAGAGTGATACATGGCTGAGTATTGCTGTGCCCAACAGACATGGGTTTTCAGGAAAAATCCCAATGCTAGGTGGAGGGTCCTCCCTCTGAACTCTTGGCCAGAAAGGCACCAGAGGCTCCCAAAACACAGTGGGATCTTACCACTCATCTTGGTTGCCAACCATAACTGGTTGATAAGATTCCATTGTTGAAGATACCACACACCTTGGGTAAAAAAAATACAGAAAAATCAAACTGTAACTGAGCCAGAAGCAATGACCTTACCTGGCTGGAAATGCTATGAATTGTACCACCAACCTACAAGGCAAGATGTGCCCATTCCTGCAGTAGAGTCACAGCTTTTCTATGGGCAACTGGGAGTTCTCTGATTGGTTCTATGAGACCCATTCCTAAAGATAATATCCATGCCTGGTACTGTAAACCCAGTTAAAAAGCCCATGGATTCTCCAGGTACTCAAAAATAAATATATAAATCTAAATATTTGCAGCTAAACTCCACTTGTAAATAAGAACATGCAGCAAAAATTTCATAGATTGTGTCAAAATGATATGAGGGATCGTGTTCAAATTCTTACTTTACAAAAAGGGAGAGAACTGGGGTTCTGAGATTTCCTTTAGTTGAAGATCTTTGAACTGACATAAGAATGGGATTCTAAACTCCATCATGAATACTCTCTTCTTTCCAACCATTTAAATTTATTCACCAAGGACTACTGAAAAAATATAACCTAAAACACTTATTTAGGATTTGAGGAGAAGCATAAGTCTTGTAAAACCTACTTTATGAAAGTCTTTTCTCATTTTTAATAATCAATTTTTTTAAAAATCCAGTAGCTTAATGTGGTGGCATATGCATGCCCATTATTCCAGCACTTAAGAAATGGGAGGCAAGGAGAGGAGAAGTTCAAGGGTAGTCTCAGCTAAGTAGCTGGCTCAAGGTGAGTCTGGGCTACATAAGACCTTGTCTAAAAGTAAATAAAATAAAAAATAAAAATACATAATATCTAGAATTATTTTAACATTAGAAATGATTTACATGTATATTTGAATTATAAATTTAAATGATAAACTACTTTCCTCCCTTCTCTAACAATTTAAAATCAAATTAGTTCATATAAGAAGGAACTATATATCTGGCATGGCTATAGAGGGAAGAGGTTCTAGGTTCTCATGGTTAGTGTCTTGTGAGGTCATTAAGGATCCAACTTCCTTCAATCTCTTCATTCTACTCCTAGATATAACTTCTTCCTAAGCCAGAGTCCCTTCAAGGCTTCAGGTGGCACTGAATATCAGTGATTGTGTGCATTTACTTATTAACATTGCTTATGGGGAGGCAGGCAGGTAAGTGATACAAGAACCTCCCGATCTGGCAAACTTGGATCTCGTGGTTACCACTAGACCAGATGCAGCAACAGGAGCCTCACAACTTGATCTGCTTAAACTCTAATCAGTGAAGATCCCTGCTTTTAAACTTGAAGCAGGAGGGAAAGCTTACCAGGTCCAGAAAGCTGTTATCCTCTTAGAGTCAGACAACAGATTTAGCTTGGCTGTTAGGTTTTCAATAAGAGTTAAAACAGGAGTACAGGCAACAGTAAATGCAATTGCCTTAACTAGCCTCAAATTCTCCCACCTCTACCCCTCACCCATTATTCAACATTTCCTCTATCGAACTTCCAAACTGACATAGCAGCCGGGGTGAGGGAGGAATTGGCATTAGTAACCGGATCCATATGCATGCAGTTTCTGCTCACGGTTGGCAGATCTCCTTCTATGATTTTTTTAGGTGGCACATATAGCAGACCCTGCTGAATCTGGCTTTGGGGGTTTATGTAAATCAGTATTGCACATTAGAATACTAATACCATGAATCCACAAGCACAAAGAGTAAATTAGACTTTCTGTGCTGTATAACTTGGGCATGGGTATCCTTTAAAATCCCCTATGTGAGTCTAACATGTTGCCAGGACTGGGAATCATCAGTACGCTAAACATCTGATTGCCCAACTCTCTTGATTAGTTAGCCAGTTATGGCCCAATATTTTGAATTTGATTGCTTTAAAGTTTACCCGGGGTGACTTACAGCATATTTTTTAAATAAAATATTATTGGCAGTAAGATAACTGCCATTTGTGATAGGGATGCTGTGTCAGCTTCCTTTTGGAGAATGTTGTTCAATAAATGAGTACATGCTAAACAAAAATATTACATAGGCATGAGGAGTTTGCATTGCTTTCTCTCTATTTCTGAGGGGGGGGGTATAACATACAGTGGCAACATTTCACTTTTACGTTGTAATGGGATCTCCATAGGCTTATATTGAAATTGGTTTTCTGCTGTAATCTCACATTTTAACAGCCTCTACAGATCTGCTCAGGAACTGACTCAAAATTGTTATGAAGAATATTTGGCATCATAATTTCATTTTTTCATTGTATAAATGCTTCTCCCTCCCCCTTTGATCCCTCCATGAGAGATATTGAAGCTTCATTATAACTGCAATGGAAAGTAAATACTTGACATGTTCAATAGTTATTTTACAAAAGCTAGAAACTGTTTTTCCTCTTGAGTGCAGAGTCTTCAGTTATCCTCAGGTTCTTAATAGGATTTTGACACCCATTTCAAATGATGGCAGAAAGTGATTTTTACCACTTGTTTCCTTTGAAATTAATACTTCAGGCACCAGAGCTATTCAGAGCCCCTGAAGCATCCAGTTGGCCACCCTCTCCTGTCACATTCTGGCTGCCTTCCTGATTAGCCAGGCCCGCTCGTTTTCTCACATCCTCCCACGAACCACCCCCAACCTTAAGATTCAGAAGGGAAGCAGCTGTCTGCTGCCTTTCCTCATGGTCTCCTCTTCCAAGCCTCCCAAAAAACTTCTCGTTCCCTGGGGCTCTGCAGAGGTTCAAAGTAAGACTTGCCGCTGAGAGGTGATACAACTTCTAAACCTCACCTCTGTAACTCTCCACCTCCTGGTAAGTAGAATGTTTACCTCCCAGTGTGCTTAGCAGGCTGCACTGACATCATCTATGGACTGTGCTCACTCGGTACATGGCATGTAATAAGGCATCAGGCTTGGGCTGCTGTTCACACACCCACCACGGCTCCTGTCTGCTGCCACCATCACCCCATGACAGTGGTGCCTAGTCTGTGGCATGTACTGCATTCTTTGTTTTTCTTGCATCACTTCTTCTTTCTATCCATGCTACTTCTATCTCGCTCCAAGCCCTTATCTTCTCATGCCTGCAATGTTGATCAAGGCGGTTTCCTGTCTCTGCTAGCCATTCCATTCCAGCAAGGGTAAAAGCTGTCTGCTCCATCATGTCATTCCAATCTCTTCAATATGATTCCTCTATGTGCTTTCTCCAAAATTATTTTCTGGACTCCTCAACACAATACTTCCAAGGCTCTCCTGGGAGGCTTTCACCAGATATGAATAGGTCAAGTGAAAGAAGACAGAAATAGAGTAGTGTGAATGATTGCTATCTCTGCCCGAATATATATCTCTTTCTTACTGTACTTCTTATCACCCTCAGAACTAGAGGTCTGCCAGTCACACCTTATGAGTGCAAGTTCAGGAAACTGACAAGACTAAATCACAGAGGTCAAATATTCTCCTCATGGTTCCTACAGCTTAATGGACAAATGTCTGGTGACTGAGGAAGTGAGGCTTGCCCAGGTCTAATTTAAGTCCTTCCCTGGCCAAGCTTCTGCAGGTCTGTATGTCCAAGATCTCCCAGAAACCTCATAAGAGATGACTACATCCAAGTGAAACCATTAATCAATGCATCTCCCATCTGACCTCACGATAACACACGAAAGGTGTGGGCTTCTGCCATCCACTCTCCAAACCCCTTCTCTTAAGTATTACTGCTTTCTTAGCATAAGCCCTACATGTTACTTGGGTTTGACGTGAGTCGCTCAGTTGCTGCCCCAAGAGATGTCTGACTATGGTTCTATTCTAGTGAAACAAATGTGATAGCCCAGAGTTCTGAGAGAAAGGCTTTGCTATATGGTACAGTGGCTGGTCCTAAAACTGGCAAGAAAGCATGCTTGTTGTCTTAGTTAGGGTTTCTATTGCTGTGAAGAGACACCATGACCATGACAACTCTTAAAAAGGGAAACATTTAATTAGGGTGGCTCACAGCCCAGAGGTTTAGTTCGTTATCATCATGGTGGGAAGCAAGGCAGCATGTAGGCAGACATGGTGCTGGAGAAGGAGCTGAGAGTTCTTACATCTTGACTCACAGGCAACAGGAAGTGGTCTGAAATGTTTGGCGTGGCTTGAGCATATGATACCTCAAAGCCCACAGTGACACACTGCCTCTAACAAGGCCACACCTACTCCAACAAAACCACACCTCCCAATAGTGCCACTCCCTATGAGTTTGTGGAGACCAATTTCATTCAAACTACCACACTTGTCTACTACTGTGTCTCTATTAAAGCACACAGCTTTGAAGGAAGGATGGGGGGGGGGTTAACACTCACAAAGATGAACCTTAATGTTGTTTGAATTCTTAAACAGTCTTTTTAATAAAAAACCCAGATCCTGATATTATGGTGAAAGCTGAAAGATTAAAGAAGCAGAGCAAGCCACAGCCACCACCTCTTACCTCACCAACGCCTCAGCCTGAAAGAGCCTTAATTCCTGTCTTCTTACAAATTATATATCTCTCTCTGCCCAGCAATTAAAGGTATGTGTGCTTCCTAAGTACTGGGATTAAAGGTGTGTGCCACCACTGCCTGGCATCTAATGTTTAATCTAGTGGCTTATTCTGTCCTCTAGTCTTCAGGCAAATTTTATTAGTGTACACAATATATCACCACATTTCCCTTTTGTTGTCTAAAATAATAAAATAAGCAGTCTATGCCTTTGACACTGTAGGCGCCACTAAATGCTAAATGGGCATGTCCTCGTCCCTCAATGCCTAGTCTAGCAGCTGCCATCACTGTGTCCTGCTGCAGTATGAACAGGGCTGTGTGATTTGTTACCTAGAGGATAGCACTTTTAAAAGTGGAAGTTGGTAATGGTTACAATGATGTGAGGACAGCAGGAACCAAACAGAATGGTCCTAGACAAATACCTCAGAAATTACCTTCCTGTGTTATCCTGTGGCTCTTAGGAAATGCTTTGGAGAGTCCATTTTCAGTCCTCTGCATCCAGAGCAGCACAACTGAAAAGAAGAAGCCCCTGGCACGTTCACCTAAGGTTACAAGGTCCTTTTCTGTTAGTTCTGTATCTGAGATAAAAGTCTCCTACCATTACAGTCTGAGATAAAAGTCCCCTATCATTATGATCTGAGATAAAAGTCCCCTGCCATCGCCACAGTCTCCCTGTCAAGCTCATGAGTAAGGCAGCTGAGTGCTCTAGTTTGTCTATATCTTTGCCTATCTTGATTCCTCAGAAGAGTGTAGCTTTCTTTGAAATTAAATCTTAAAATCAATTTATAAATCTAAACATGCAAATTTGATTTGCAATAAATATATCAAAAGAAAACTCTGGCTTGGCAACACAGAGATGAGAGGAAAATTCTAGTAACTAAAACACTTAAAAATCATCAGAGAAAAACATTGAGAGTGCAAGGCATGAAAATATGCTCAAACACATAAAGGACTCAAATGATAAAAATTTGACATAATTATGAAGAAGATAATTTACTATGAAGATTACACTTCTTGCTTATTTAGTTTACAGTGGGTTTTTGTTATTGTTGTTGTGTGTTGTTTTGTTTTGTTTTTTTCCTTTTTCTTCATGTCTTGGAGGCAACTAATACTAGGTAATTGACATGACCTTTGGTCCATTCTGCATGCCTTTCATCCTCCATCAAACTTGTCCATCACAGGAACAGTGGAACTGCACAGGGTGGGGCCTTGGGCCCATAGTAGTGCAGGATCAGTTCTGCCTCCATCGCTGATCAAAGCCCATCATGTGGTATGAAAGTCCAGATGTGGTTTGCTCTCAAAGCACATGAGTTAGGAACACTGAGCTCAGTCTGAAGTACAGTGACACTGAGGTCGGGGAAATGTTAAGAAGTTGGTTCAGGCAAAAGGCAATCAGGTCATTGGGGTGTCACCTTGAAAGGATCAGTACTGGTCGTGTGGAGTCAAATTCTCACAAGCAGACTGTTAGAAAGCAAGGTCACTACACATGATCAGCCCCTTCTGCTCACAGTTTCCGTTCTGCTTCTCCATTATGTGTGACAAAGCCAGGAGACCCTCACCACGACACTGGCATCATGTTCTTGAATTTCCTGAATGCTAAACTAAATAAACCTTGCTATTTTGTGTGTCTTGTAGCAACAAAAACCATATGAAACCCTATGAGATGAATAAGCTGCCATTGAGGGGAACTCCAAAGTCACAGGACAAGATGTATAATGAATATAGGAAGAGGGGACAATCTAAGACCATTAATGGAATTAACCAGTCTAAATAAAGTCTCACCATAGTTGATAAACAGGCAAAAAGCTCAGATTTTCAGAAAGCAATGATATGGTCAAAAGGGAAAAGGGGTGGGGGGAAGGCTCAGTCCCTAAAGTGCTTGCCACACAAGCGTGAGGACACGAATTTGATAGCTAGTACCTACGTAAAAGTTGTGTGTGCTAGCACACATCTCTATCTCGGAGCTGGGGAGGCAGAGACAAGCTGAGCCCTAGATCTCATTAACCAAACAACCTAGCCAGTAGATCTGCTCCAGGTTCAACAAGAGAAACTGGCTCAAACAAATGATAGTAAGATGAAGAATGATTGAAGAATACCAACACTGACCTTGGGCCTCCACATACACACACTTGTGCACTCTAACCCAAGTGCTTATATGCACACTCCACACAAATACATACACACACCTATACCACATTCATGCACACATACACAAGAACAATAAAAGGCTTATGTAAATATAAAATTTTGATCCACCTAAACAAGAGGCATAATACATAAATGTAAGGCATTTTAAATGTATTCTATTTTGATTAAATCCCCCAAACACAAACTTTATTACAATAGAATAAACTGTTTCTTAGTTTGTTTCTAATTTGATGATGTTCAAAGAATTGAGTCTTACATGGAGCTAATACAAGCTAACATTAAAACAACTTTCCTGGAGGGTCACTGGGAACTATGTGCCAGAAGTGGTTCCTCTACAAACTGTAACTCACGACACATGGATCATTATTGAGCCTTCGTAGCAATAACAGTTTCCGCGAGAGGATAAGGGAAGGGCTGAGATGGGAAGGAAGGCACATATGTAAGACTGAATTAATGATTTTAGATCCACATTTCCTCAGAGTAAAGAAGAATGCTCCTCTTTCCTTTGGTAGAAGATCATTTGGTTCTTACCTAGCAAGCATCTCCCCTCATCAGTGGTTGTCAACCTTCCTAATGCTGCAAGCCTTTAACACAGTTCATATTATGGTGATCCTCAACCATAAAATTATTTTGTTGCTACTTCATAACTTTAATTTTGCTAGTGTTATGAATCATAATGTAAATATCTGATATGTGATCCCCCAGAGGGGTTGTGACCTATAGGTTGAGAACCACTGCCTTCCTAAGAGATTTCCAATTTTTCCCCGGTATCCACTCTGTTCCCTGAAATCCTTACAAATGTACAGCAATTCATGCAGTAACATTTGTCTGACAATGATGATTGGTTTTGGACACGGTCTGGTGACTTAGAATTGGCCAATCACACCAAAAAGAAGATACATTGCAAACTTAGGAGGGAAATTTGTCTTTCTTCCCACTGCTTTGAATAAGGAAGCATGTGGTCTGGATTCTATTGCTGTAGCCATAAGAAACAGCTCTAGAGGGAAGCAAACAGAGGAGACCCCATCTCTGGAGCCTGTTTTGCCTCTGAGCTCTCAATGACATGAGACAACATGTGTCCTTAAAGTTTATGCCCTCAGGAATCAAGGTTTTATGTTCCTTAGAATCAAGAGCATCCTAACCAATATATCACCCTTACACACAAGCATCTCTCCCAGAAATACATTTTTCCAAACATGTGCAGCCTCTGGAAATGATATTGTTACATACTTCAGAGCCCAAGAACCTTAACTTAAACTCAGATTACTACTGCCATCCTGAAAAAAAAGTGCCAGCGTTGGACACAGGCACCTGGCTCCCCTCCTCTCAGATTCTGTAATTGCAGTCCACACTTCTCTGAGAGTGAAATAAAGGGAGAGAGGTGGCCTGTCCTCTGTAGACCTACCCATATATACAAAGCAGCTCTGAATCTCAGACTCCGTCTTCTTTGTGAGACCAGCAGAGCCTGACTTCATGCTACATCTGCATCCAGGTCCCTAATGAAAGGCAATTCTGCCCTGTGCTCAGTTTTATTATCTATGGAAATGCTACTTACCTCTCTACTAAAGGTGGTTACAGCCCCCATATTTTCTTATCTGAGAACCAAAATGCCAAAAGATGTGCTACAGTAAACGTCTCTTATAAAGATATGAGTTGCAATTTTGTTCCCCAACCACAAGTTTGTTAATCTCCACTGTAGTGATTATGGCCTTTCATTTGAAATGTTCTTGAGATTCCTAGTAAAAATCCACATCCATATGATTAAGTATAAAAAGAATATTTCAACATACTTTTAATAGGATATGAGGGCCCAATAAAACAAATGTTCTGTAGATGTGAGAAAGTTCAAATTATTGGTGCCTTTTTCAAATTTTTCATTAAAGTTATATTGAGTTTCAACATTAGGTTATAAGCTATTTCTATAGCATGAATGCAAAACCCTCATCAATTTTGACTGAGTGAGAATACAAATTCCCTCCTTCCAAATACTCCTTCAAAGTATCTTAATGAATAATTAATATCATGTTCAATGATCTGCTGCAAGCACCAATCAGCTGGCCAAAATAAATTGGATTTGTATTGGAGAAATAGTTCCCCATGCTCATCACAAAGATTACTGTTTCTTTTAGGAAAAACCTATAATCATATGAAATAAAGCCCTGTTGGAATACTTCTTTGCTGTCTGCATGAATAATCAATCCTTTGTGAAATTACTCTATCCTGTCATGATCAGATCTTAAGGTTTTGTTTGTAAAAGACGATTGTTAACACCAGCAGAAATTCTATTGCTTTTATGGAACAAGGTGCATATCTCCTTTTCTGTCTCTTTTCAACCCCATTTCCAGTGTTTTATACCTAAGAGATGCTCTTTTTAATATGATAGTCCTCAAGAAGCCTGGTCAGTAAGTTCCTAATCACAGTGTAGCTGTATTGGGTGGAAAGAAAGCCATGGGGACCCTGAAAATTAGGACATAGACCATGAGAGCCTTGAAGTCAGAGACATGGATGGGTGCCAGTTTTCACTCAACAGTCATTAAATCATAAAGCGTCAAAATCAGAACACACAAAGCTCTTTTCCATGACTCACTCTCATCAGAAGCACACAGGAGGCACAACTGACCCCAGAGCCCACCATCTTTACTGGGAACACAGTGATACTCAGTAATAATAAAGAAATCACTACATAAGCAAAACCATTTGGAAGTGACAGCCAGAGTGAGATGTGGTTTATATAAATAGGAATAGAGGCCTGTCTACTGAGTTAAGGATGGCTCATAGATGAGCTAAAATATGGCTTTAAAGTCTAGTTACTGGGAAATTGTGGATTTCAAATTCTCTTCTATGCAAATACATCCTATGTACTATAAGGTCATGTAACAATCCACACAGCCAAATATGTAATGATGCTACTAAACTAATCACTTCAATTAAAACAAACCTTGTCATAAATGCATCAGAAACATTATCAAATTGTCACTTCTGGAAAAAAGGCATGAAGCAACATGTGTGGGACTTTTCTCTGAGGTCCTAATCCTTTCTTCTAAGTACACATGGTAGGAGTCTTGCCATCCTGCCAATTGCTGACTGCCATTTGCTAAATTACAGCTCTCTGGGAAGCGTATAAGTGGCTGTATCTCAATTTATGAATCCTAGAATTTAATAACCCTTAATTCAGACACCTTCTGTTCCTAGCAAAGATAAAAGCCAATGGAATTGAGTTTTCTGGGTGGGTGCCACAGAAGAAAGGACTTGAATTGTGCATGTTTTGACCCATCAGGAGGAGTTTGGTGGACTAGCAGTGGGCTGCAGAAAGTTGCTTGATTGCTGCTGTAAAAACAACCTGTTCTTCAGTGATCTCAAGTTGAAAGGCAAGAACTCCTTAATGATGAAAAGACTCACTGTCCTCCCTTTACTTCAACCCATAAATCTGAGCTGTCACAGCCCCGGGCAGAATAAAACCACTAAGAACCTTATCCACGTGGCAGCCTTTTGTATTGAAGAAGGCTGGTGTTGTCCCTACGAATCTTTGCTTCTCTGAACTAAACATCTCTTTGTCTTTGAGAACAAATAACATTCTCAGCACATTTTGGTCGCTGTGCTTGGACTGGGTTTGAATAGCGACACAAGAGAAGTACAGGGGGAAAGCATTTACCAGGGTGAGTGGTATAACCTAAGGTGCAGTGGGGAAAGCACCTGATAAGCTAAAGGAAGAGGTGAGTGAGGGATGATGATCCAGGCAGGGAGCAAATCTCCCTGTCAGATGCTTGGTACCTGGGAGGAGCAGAGAAGAGGGTGCTGACTGGACAGAGCTAAGCCTTGTGCTGGCTGGCTGGGGAGCTGGGAACTCACTTTGTGTCTGGGAAGAAGCCAAAAAAGCTTTTGAGCACAGAAGTAAAATGTTCAGCATAGTATTTTAAGAACATTACCAACCTAAGGCTAGCCAAGAGGCAAGACATTCAGTTAGATGACTACAAAACATTAGTGATTATGGAGGCGACGCTGCAGCCAAACTGCTCTGGCAGTCACTGGGTCAACATGGGCAACTTGCTCAACCACCCCCAGTTCTTTTTCACAGATGCAAAAAGTAATACCAACTCCATAGATCAATTTAGGGAATAAGTGAGTTAATATGCACAAAGCATTTGGTATGTGGCACCCTGTATGGACTTAAATGCTTGGCTTTAATGTTGTAGTCTTCATTATCATTGGTATCATCCCTGGATATAACACATATGCCTGAACTGTGTGACAGCAAAAAGAAAAACACAAGTCTATCTGATAACTGTTTTTTTCTCGTTTGGGGGTCTGCCACCCAGCTCCCAAATAAGTTACACACAGAGGCTTATTCTTAATTATGAATACCCGGCCTTAGCTTGGCTTAGTTTCTAGCCAGCTTTTCTTAACCTTAAATTATCCCATCTATCTTTTGCCTCTGGGCTTTTCCCATTGTCTTCTGTAAATCTTACTCTTACTCTGTAGCTTGCTGTGCAGCTGGGTGGCTGGCTCCTGATGTCCTCCTCCTTCTCTGGCTCCTTCTTTTATCTTCACTCCTCCATCTTTTTTCTTCTCCCAGATTTCTCCTTCTATGTATTCTCTCTGCCTGCCAGCCTCGCCTATCTCTCTCTCTCTCTCTCCTGCCTTGTTATTGGCCGTTCAGTTCTTTGTTAGACCAGTCAGGTATTTTAGACAGGCGCAGTAACACAGCTTCACAGAGTTAAACAAGCGCAACATAGACAAAAGTAACACACCTTAAAATAATTTTCTACAACAGATGACTATTGAAAATGAGATTTCTCACTCTTTCCATCCCATGGCCTCCCACTGCTAGTCTCAGATACTGATTTGGCCCTTTTATCTAATATCTGGACTAATAAATACTATGATACCCACCCTCAACACTTCTATAAAAAATAGTAATATTATAAGAAGTCCTTGACAAAGGAGAAAAATAAATAGACAGGAGAAAAATAATAAGCCATCCAAACTGGAAAGAAGAGGTAACACATGTCTGTGTTTACTGGCAATATGATATTTTATATATAAGATGCTAAAGATTAAAAACTAAAGAGACAAATGTGGTAAAAATCAACGCACAAAACATAGCAGTATCTCTGTAAACAAAGAAAAAATTCTGAAAAAGAAACCATGAGGACAATACCGTGCAGAACAGCTATGAAAATATATGAAAATAAAATTATCCAAGAAGATTAAAGAAACTGGAATAATAAACAGTAAAAGAAACTAGAGATGGCATAGCTAAACAGAAAGAGATCTCATCTTGAGGAGCACAAAACATAGCAGTGTTAGAATGTGATGGTTGATCTTCATTGTCAACGTGACAAGGCTGTAAATTACCTGAGGAGCACAACTCTGGGTATGCCTATGCAAGTGTTTCCAGAGAGGTGGTACTGAGGAAGGGACACCCACTTTGAATGTGGATCATGCCATCAAATAGGGCCCTGTATCGGACAAAAGAAGGAGAGCGAGCTGAGCACCGCTGTTAGTGTCTCTCTGCTCTCTGACTCCAGATGCATGTGAGCAGCTGCCTCACGCCCCTAGCATCATGCCTTACCACCTTGATGACTGTACCACTCCTTAAAGAGTGAACCAAGATAAACTCTCCCGTGTGTGTATGTGTGTGTGTGTGTGTGTGTGTGTGTGTGTGTGTGTGCGCGCGCGCGCACATGTGGAGGTTCTAGCAGTAAACTCTTCAGACCCCAGTACCAAAATAAGAAATAGGGTTACTTTGTGAGGTTTTCTAGTTAAAGAAATTCCAGAGGAGAAAAGGCCACTGGGCTTACAGTTTAGAAATGTCAGTTAGAAAAACAATGACCTCATAGTAGCTCCAGGAGGAAGAAATTGTTTGTTGAATTAGGAAAGGAATCTAATAATACCAGGTCTCTTGATATGAGGGGGATTAAAATGTTTATTTATGCACATTTGTTCTGTTTGAATATTGTGTGTTATCAGCATATTGCAGATTTTCACTATACTAGTAACTGGCATTGGATTAAAAAAACTAAACATACAAAACTGCTGTTTTAGCTTGAAAATGTTTGGAGTATTCTCACTGGATGAGCCCATGCTTTCCTCCTATGTCTGAATCTGTATGTTAGGTCCACCTGAGTTTCAATATGTACATGCCTTCTCTGAACCTTGACACTTTTCATGTACATGCATATGACAATCCACAAGCTCCTCATATACAGAGTCAGTCCAGACAGCACAGGTAACATCTGATGGATACTGTGGTTTTCCCAGGAGGGAGGAAGAGGCTCATGGGACTCAGGGAAAGAGCATTAAGGATGTAGTTTTTGTAAGATGTCACCTATATTTGGGGTGGAATTTGTACTGCTGCAGCTGCTTTGAGTCATCCCTACTCCTGTGAGTAGCCCTTCACCCACACTCCTGTTAGCAACCCCAACAAAAACTCATTAGTTAACCAAATTGGACTTTAGTACAATTGCTACATTAGTCTGTCTTGGTCCCCGTTTGTGGGGTAAGGAGACATGTGTATGTTGCATCTCCCCAGGAAAAGTCTGTCACCTAAGAGAAGTCTTGAAAGACTTGCACCTGCTTCTCCCCCTTTTCTCTCTTGCTGCCTTGTAAATTTTTGTGACATCCACCAGGCCTGAAGCCTTGGAATAGGCCAGTGATGTCAAAACTTGTCTTACACCAAGGTTTAAGTCAAACAGTCTCTAGAAGGTAACTTCAGTTTCTAAGACTCAAACTTGCTGAGTCCATCAATGAGTCCTAAAACAATTTCTGGAATTATTGGTACAATTCTGACTTGTTTACAGAAAGACTATCTAAGAGATTTTGATGGGTTCTCTGTGACACTTGGTCAAGTTCAACCCTTTAAGCCATGGAGCCTGGTGCTGAACCAAAGCTTGTAAGTAAAATACAAATAACATAGGCTCCAACTCAAATAGATGCTTTGAGTACATTCTGAAATCACCCACATAAAGAGCTTGGCCCAGAGGAAGGTCTCAATAAATGTTAGCCACTAATATAGCTACAAGAGATGGTTAGCTGGGCATAGTGGCTCAAACTTATAATTCTAGTGTTCAGAAAGTTGGAGTAAAAGCCTCACCAGCAGGTTGAGGCTAGCCTGAGCTACAGAGTGAGTTCCAGGACAGTCTGGTCTATAGAATGATGTTGTCTCAAAAATAAATAAAAGATTTGTGAGTTTCTCATCACCTTGCTGAAAACCTCCAAACTGGTGAGAAGAGGGGCTGCTCTTAGATGCCAAGTCTCTCCACATTTTGGAAAAAAGCAAACATCAGGGAGAACTCAGAAGGAAGAAAAGAAAATGGACCCTGAAAGTGATGGGTCAGTCAGCTTATTACTAATCCTGGCTGGTTCTAAAACAGATCATCTAATGATGGATTTATAATCCTCAGAAAATTAAGAGCTAACAAGTGCAATCAAAAAGCTTCAGGAGCTACAAATCACAAGGAACTAATTGAAGAGAAGCAGTAGTCATCTAAGCAAGGGCAGCAGGGATGGGAGAGCCAGATGTTTCCTGAGCTCTGTACAGCTTTGGCTTTGAAAACTGGGAGGTTTTCAGGAACAAAGATTGAGAACCTAGTGTAGACCACAGACTCTCAGAGAGCTTTCTTGTGACTAACCTAAAGTGTGTTACTGGGGTAATTATTTCCAGAGGAAGCAGAGAACCACTTTCTATCCTTCACAGGTGTCAATAAACATGAGGACAAGAGTAGCCAGGCAGCCACTATGAGTGAAGAATTACATTGTCTGTAGCCTCCCTACTACAAATGAGCCATTGTTCTAACATGTCAAGTGGACAATGCATGTAAAAGGGGTAAATCCAAGTCATGCATCTTATTCCATAATTGTTAAATGGTAATACTAAAGGTCACTCCCAACTCTGTGTTTTCATAATCTAGAGCAACACGAGTTATCAAAACCACAGTTCATACCAAGCAAACATCAGTCCCTGTCCTGGAAAAGTGAATGGAATAATATGTTCATTTTTATCATGCCTCAGGCTACAGAAATTTGCCTAATGTGATAGAAGATTGTAAAATAAACAAAGATACTTAAAAACATAATAAAAAAACTTACACATTCAGGAAGGCTTTGATTTCAGATGACAGTAAAAGGAAAGGAGAGTGGGATGTGGGAAAGCTCATATCTCAATTTGTGGGTAAATACATGACAATTATAATATCACCTTTTGGTTTCCTGCTGACTGCCCACCTGCTCACCTAACACAGTTTGAAGTCTGAGATTTCCTTTTTGCCACATACTGGAGAAGGTTCAGATATGGAAGCATCACTTAACTCACAGAGGGTAAAACATAAAATGCAAAGCAGAGTAGGCTCTGAAAATTCTAATGTCAAAAGAAGGATTGTAGATATAGGCCCACATTTTCATTTTATAGGTGAAGATTCTAAAACTCACAGAGGTTGAGTCACTACTTGTCGAAGGTCACACAAGGAGCTGGTTTTAGACAGGACAAGAACCTGGTCCTCCTGACAATGTAGTATTTTTCTACAGTACCTGAAAGGCAATAAAGGTTGGAAGGAATACATCTCTTCTCTCTCTCTCTCTCTCTCTCTCTCTCTCTCTCTCTCTCTCTCTCTCTCTCTCTCTCTCTCTCTCTTTCTCACACACACACACACACACACACACACACATATGCACATAGTAAATAAAAATGCAAGAACTCATGACAGTGGCATACTAATGGTAAAGTTACTAGGGAGATTATTAGATATCAATCACCTATGACAAAAATATTCAAACATTTGTCAACAACACAATGCTTTGTTAGAAAAAAATCAAGTTGGGAGAGTCTAGAGATATAATAAAGTCAGGTGATGCCCAAAGACCCAGCGTAAATACTTTCTTTATGTAGCAAAATCAGAATAGAATAGCAAGGTGATGAGTAAGATCTAATTTCCTTCTTGTTAAACAGAGCAAAATTGAGGAAAGGGGTGGGGTAGTACCTGATAGAATTTGGTATCAAAAGAGAACTGAATGGGTAGAGATGAGGTGTACAGTGCCCAAATGGGGTCTTATTTATTCACAACAATGTCATGACCATTCATGCATCACAGCTCTTGGAATGCCTATAAATTTGTCCTGGACCTTCTTCAACCTGCACGTGTCCATTTAAAGGCTGTGCTGGGGAAAACAGGACAAGAGAATGTCCGGATGCTTTTCCTGGGAGAGCTAGGAGTCAGATGCCGCAGAGAAGTCACATTGGAAGGTCTCAGCAGAACAGTGACAGATGAGGATATTTACACCCAAAAATCCAAAGGACAACGGGTGCTGATAATGGCTAGTGACAGTTTGAGGGACTAGGCCGGCTTGTGTGGGGCTTCAAAGAGTGATAGAGAGTCCATGAGTCCATAAAGATGAACAGTTGGGGGCTAAACAGAGCTGAGCAAAATTCTAACACTCTCAGCCACATTTATTCTACATTTTCTTTAGATCCACACATTAACTGAGTTTCCATACACACATGCCTCTTCTGAATCTGGACACTTTTCATGCACACGTATGTGACATCCCACATGCTCCTCATATACAGAGTCAGCCCAGACAGCATAAGGTAACATCTCATGGCTACTGTCATCAGTGAAAGGAGCTGTGGATAGTGGCTTTCACAGGAGGGAGGAGACTCATGAGACTTGTAGACAGGATGACCTTAAGGATTAGGGATTCTCTAGGCTATATGAAGATGTGCACAGAGTAGCCCCTGGACTCTGCTAAAATATGTGAGGGAGAGAGTAGTTATCCTTAGATTGCTCCTATGAAATACTCAAGCTTAGTAGTCCAGTATTTGCTCTCTCCAGCAACTCTTCCTACATCCTGGCAATATGGCCTATATGGTGACCTGTGACAATTAAAAAACAAAGAAATGATAGTGCTAAAATTTGAATGTAGACCTGACTCCAAAGTCTGTATTCACTGAAATGATAAGACAGGTGTATGCTGAAGGCCATGACTCATTAGGTTGTGTTTACTACCAGAACATGTTTCCACTTGAGGCCCAAGAAAAATAGACATCATAAAGAAAAGTGCCTTAGAAGATGTAAAACAAGACTCTTTGACACAGATGGAACTTCTTAAAAGTACTCAGGTAGTTAAAGTTAGCTCTCTTGGGTGTTCTTTTTAATATGCATGTCACCGTTGATAAGGTGTCAGCAGGAAGGAATCATAGAATACTTACGGCAGACATCTGAAGAACATAATTGCCCCAGCTGACATGTGTGACTGCTCCTTCATTATCACGTCAAGAGGACAGTTCTGCTTATAAGTTGTTTTCAGTAAAAATAAAATAGGAAGCACTTGCTTAAAGTTTATTATAGCCTTTTAGAGTAACATAATTATAATTATAAAATGTTCTTCCTTGGTGTGAATTTTCCACTTGCTCTTCGAAGGATTTCTTTTAAGATCAGAAAAGAAAATGTTATTTTGATAGATGTTATACAATGAAGTTCCATTCATGGAAGCTTTAGTTGAGTGTTTGCCAGAGAGTCTGGAGGCCATGAGTATACAGGGCCTGCTGTGCACTCTGGCTCAGATTAAGACTATCCTAGTGTGTTGATTTGATGCAGTTCCCCTGGGGTATCAAGCATGGGAACTAATCTTCAGGACCAACATTAATCTGCAGTAAAATTTAAAGAAAGGAATGAGGTCTGTCTCAGTCAGAACTAAGCCTAGTCTAATGTCCCAGGAAAACGAGGCAAGTCAGGAAGTGGCTTCCATACTTGGTAAAGTAACAGACCTCTAGCTAGCTTGCCCAAATCAGATAGTGGTCCCCTTATATGAGTTAATTTCAGATTATAGATGTTCCTCAATATCTGGGAGGATTTATATAAGAACTCTAAGTAGATACCAAATTCTGGGAATGTTCACTTATTTGTGTATAATCTACACACACATCCTCCTGTATACTTTAAGTAACCCCTAGCTTATTTATAATGCCTAATATGTTATGCCTGTATCTTTGTACAATATTGTCTAGAGAATTATGATAAGAAAAATATGCATGTGTCAAATATGGATATAGTCTTTCCAAATGTTTTCTAGAGTTGGTTAAATCTGAGGGTGCAGAACTCACAGATCCAGAGAACTACTGTGTACTCATAGTTTTATAGATGGCCTTATTCAATGTATCATTTTGCAGGTGAAGTAACTAAACTGTAAGACAATATGGGGTGATCTACTGAGAAGGTACAGAACCATGAAGCAGACCCCTTCTTATTCCAAGTCTCATAATCTTCCACCTAAAGATTGTGACTCACCAGATATGACTTACAAAGAAGAAATAAAGGGAATCAGTATCTTTGGTGCCCCCGCATCTTTCTGTTCTATTCCCTGTGGTCAGTAGATATTAAGATGGGAAAGCATGTAATAGCATGCATGCCACCACCTGCCTTATGCTTTTTAGAACTGAGAATGCCTCACCTAATGGCCAGGGAAATTTGTTAAAGAAAAAGATATCATTTCCTTGGTGTCCATGACATTTTTATTTTCTTGTTTTTCCCTCTTTCTTAGACTTAGAGCCCATTTATTAAAAACAAATGTATATTTTAAGGAAAAACCATATAACCCACCACAAGTATATTTAATAAATATCCCCAAGCCCCAAAACCAGAAGGGTAACCATAAATCATAAAAACACTAATTTCTGTAATAGCCACATTATTTGGGGATTGCAAGATACAGAACCCAATTCTCCACTAATAAAGGAAACACAAAACATCATCGTGGTTCTCTGGTTAAAGTAAATGTCTGTGAAAGCCAGGCAATATGTGCAGTCTCTCTCAGATATTCTCCCCTGTATAGGGGTAGATATACCTGGTTGCTATATTGCTAGAAGGATCTTCACATTTTGTCCTCTAACTTGAGGAATCAGTTATTGTGATAGGAAAGAGCAAGTCAAGGCCTCCCACAGTATCACAGACTTATCCAGAATAAATCACACGTGATGCTATATCCCTAGAGGAATTTCGGAGATTAACACTACCTTGTAAAACTTAAAAGAAGCAAAGGCAATGTTTTCTGTCACATCTCCTTTCAATGTTTTGGCATCTGAGAAAACCAGGTGAAATGTGGCAGTTGGCAGTAGACTACCATAAAATTAAGAGTGGGAGCCCTGAGTAGAGATGTTATTTCCAGACATGCTATCTATCTGTACTGGAGAAAAACAAGCCCTCAAGCACTTACTATCCACCTACTAATCTAGTGAATGTGGAATGCATTCAAGGAAGAGAATTAGAAAAGTTATTTAATGTCATATGGAAGAGAGAGGATTATACTTTAACTGTTCTGCCTAAGGATCATGAAAACTGTCCTCTTCTCTTTAAAGACATAGTCAACAGGGTCCTCGATCACCTTAATGTGACATACTGGTGCTCCATTGTATTGATGATATTATACTAATTGGAATAACTTAGCATTAATACTTTGGATAACCTAGAAAAATACATTATATTGTAAGATAAAAGAAAAACTCTACAAAGAGAGGACCTCCCACAACAATGAATTTTAAGAAGTGAAGTGTTCTGAAGTAAGACACACATGATCTTAGGTGCTACCAGATTCTAATTCAAGGTGAAATAGGAAGCAGTCTGTTGGAGGTGCATAGTAAGGATGCTGTGGAATCTGTAACTATGCCTTCCACCTGATCAATTTGTCGTTCACGTCAATAGACCAGCAAGCACGGAGGAAGTCAAGAGAATTACATGAGGAACTAAATTCTCTGCCACTGAATGGGAACTAGGACAAATGTCTAAAATATACAGCATGCTCTGAAGCAGCTCTTTATATTCCTCTAGTCAATGATGTCCACAGACAGAACGGCACTTACAGCAAAAGCAGCTAAATAAGGGAAAGATGCTAAGGCCTGAGGCTTCTGGGGTATGTCATCCCATAGGCCAACCAACCCTCAGCAGCAGAAAGACTGATGGATGACAAAAACTGGAGGTAGACAAAGGAGATTGGAAATATCATCTAAGACTGACATTTTCAGTGCAATGGAAATATTACCTCACTTCATTAAACCTTTTGCCTTACATCACTGAGACATTGTAGCTTGTCCCCATGAAAGGACAGTGTGACTAATGAGACTTGAAATTCTTCTCTCAAAAGACATTGAGGAGAACAATGCGCGCGCGCGCGCACGCACACACACACACACACACACACACACACACTCCCTGGACTGGAGACGGCTCAAGTGGTAAAGTACTTGCCTACTATGCATGAAACCATGTGTTCAATTGTCATTACTGAGAGAAGAAAGTGTTCCCTTCAGTAAGATTGCAGACAGGTACAGCCATTATCCACATGATGAAAGGGGGAACTATATGAGTTATTAATGACTTACCACCCCAATTCCCATTGCCTCCATCTGTCTCTTCCATCTCTGCATGCTTACCTAGTTTGGGCATTCATGTTTTGACAGTGTATTGTCTACTGTTCCTTGATGTGGTGTTTTGAAGAGGTATAGCCCCCATAGATTCATGTGTTTGAATGCTTGCTAACAAGGAATGGCACTATTAGGAGATGTGCCCTTGTTGGAGTAGGTGTGGCCTTGTTGGAGTAGGTGTGGCCCTCTTGGAGGAACTGTGTCACTGTGGAGGTGGGCTTTGAGGTCTCATATATACTCATCAATGGTCAGTGTGGCAGTCTTTCCTTGATGCCTGTGGATCAAGATGTAGAACTCCCAGCTACCTCTCCCACACCATGTCTGCCTACACACTAACATGCTTCCCACCATGTTGATAATGGGCTAAACCTCTGAAACTATAAGCCAGCCCCAATTAAATGTTTTCCTTTTCTAAGAGTTGCCATGGTCATGGTGTCTCTTCACAGCTATAGGAACCCTGACTAAGACACTTGCCTTTTCCCTTTCTTCTCCATGAATGCTACTCTTCCAGATCTACTGCAGAAACCTAACTGGTGCCCACATGCACAAATGCAGTTAGGGAGTGTGGTAAAGTTAACCCGCTATGAAGCAAGTCCCCTATAGTCAGTAGATAAATTTTTTCTCTGTCTCTTAATTTCCACCTAGGGACAGTTCTGAGACACAATTTGAACAACTCCCAAGAGGTGTGGTGCATGGTTTGAGAGCTTCATGTGAGTTCTCCTTGCTTAATGGATTTGCTCAGCTTAGCCACTCCAGTTGAGATTGCACTTCCTAATAAAATAACAGTGTAGACGCCTTTTGTCTAAGGTTCTGTTTCCTTGGGAACTAAGAAGGGATAAACAGTCATTGTTGATTTTATTAATGTTGTTATTGTTACCACCTCATCGGTTTGTTAAAGACATTATAATTACTACTGTGGTTAATTCTAAGAGCTTATAAATGACATCTAAACGCTCACTGGTATCAGCACTACTAATCTCTTTATTGTTACCACCCTAGCCACAGTTCTTATCTGCTTCAAATTTTATATTGCATAAAGGCTGAATTTGTTCATAAATGGGAGAAAATGTTCCAACCCAGCAGCACAGAAAGAAGAGGAGAATGCTGGGAATGGCAAGAGCAGGAAACTGGGAACCAGGATGGTACTGCCCAAATCTTCAGGTTGTCTCTAATCACACCAATATGACTACATCTGGAATTCATGGAGCACTGATTACCTAAAACAATTGGAGTACTTTAGATTTTATGATACACGGTGACATTTCACATACAGACATAGACGTGTGCATGCACAGGTATATGCATGTAAATATGTTCTCTCTTCCTATTTAGACTGAAGGACTCACACACAAGCTCCTTCAGGAAGCTGGCTACATGCTGGTGTCCAATACAAGGTTGTTGTCTGGTTTTTTAACAGGCCAAATTCAATTTCTTCTTGTTCTTACTTGGTATTCTTGATTATCCTTCTTGCCCATTTTGAAGCACAGCAGAGCATAATCTTCCTGGTCTTAACTATTTATTTCCCATATTAGCATGGCAGGCTCTTCTCTAATTGATTGAGATTTTTCCTAGGCATAGGAAAATTCTGCTTTATAAATGCAGGCTTGTCACCAGGAGCACCTCAGTGTTCATGGAGCACCATGTTGAAAGCTACCGCCATCCCAGCTACTCTGATTGCTTGGGGAATCCTGCCTTAATCATGGAGCATTTTCTTGAAGCTTGGAAGGAATTAGAAGGCTATGTGGAACCAAGAATATGAACTTTTATGAATGAATAAAGACAATATGATACCTAATACACAATGGAAGTTAACTCAGTCATAAAGGCTAACAAAATTATGTCATTTGCAAAATAAATAAATAAATAAATAAATAGAGATAGTTTTGTTAAGTGAAATTAGCCAGAATGAGAATGGCAAAAATACTTTGTGTCTTCTCTCAGATGTGGAAGTTAGAGTTACATGATCGCTGACTCCTAGCTCTACTATGCAGCCTAGACTTTCAACTTAGAATGTCAGCTCTGCCAATCTGAGTGCCCTACCAGCTGATGTGGACAAACCTTCATTCCAATGCAAAATGGACCCTGGGTTTACTCCTTCCTGTCCATTCACAGGAAAATTTGGGAAAGGACTTCCCATGAGAGACACCAGCAGATCACCTGCCCCTAACATACAAAGCCACCCTACTTCCTCCTGTGAGAAAGGTTCAGGTACCCCTACTGAGACCATCATGCTTTTTCTTCTATTGTACTCATCTTTGGACATAAGGGCCAGAAGGTTTTGAAACTTCACCTAATACGGGCTTAGTAGCCAAGAGAATGGGAAGGGTGGTATGTGGATGGGTGTGGGAGACCTGTTCCCTTGAAGAAGACCCACATGTTAACTATGCGGTTTTATGCATCAGGTCTTGATAGAGGAAGAGGCAATCTCTCCACACTCTGAGAATTCAGAGAAATACTGAGAGGCATTGTGGGGGAGACAGCCAACATCATCCCTACCCCTGTGTCGGAATTCCAGTTTTCTCACTCAGGGCACTGATATTAGCAGTCTTTACCTACTTCACCTGCATGCCTAATTATTTTTGAAGCACAAGACTCTATTGAATCCTAAACTGCATCTTTGTCCCTTTTCCAAATGCTGATAATAATTACCTCTTTCTAAACTACCCAAGAGGACTCAGACCCAGATTTTCCATTTTTAAATGGTTTCCAGCTTTTCATTATTTCCTACCAGACAATAATAAAACTTATGACAAGCAGCCAATCCCATTTTCCTTGCATGAACTGTTTCTTTTATGTTTTCAAATGCTCAAAGCTTTGTTTTGCAATATTCCCTCAATTCATGAAAGTTTTTCTTTTTTCATTTTGGCCAAAGCCTTATGCCAGAGACTCCCTGTGCCCACATCCCCTATAGCACCTGGGATGGAGCTTTCCTTGTGGGCAAGGCTGGGAGTGATCCAAGCTCAATTCCTCATCTTACCACCTGTTTCCTCCAAAAATCCCTGGAACCACTGTCAGTTGGGTCCTCTGGGAAACAATGCTGAGCCAGAGTTAAGAATGCAAATAGCACCAGCACTAATTAACCAACAAAAAGAGTAGCACCTGTGGAAAGAAAAAGAGGCTAAGATGGGGTGGGGAGGGGAGCTGTATACAAAAGGCTAGCCCAGCATGGCAGGCTATAGGCATAAGGCTAGTTCAGCAAAGAGATCTCAGCTCAGAGACTGGTAAGACTTATAAAAGAAAGCCATAGAAAGTAGGCTCACTTCTTTTCTTCTTATGTGTGCATTTATGTATGAATGAGTGTGTATAGAGACCAGAAAAGTAGAAAGGAGCATGAAAAAAATTTCATAAAGCAGGGTGTGGGGAACAGCAAAACATGTATGATACAAAAGTGGGGAACAATCGGAGTGGAAAGGTCTGAACAGAGAGAGGCGCTCAGGAGAGAATAGGGAGAAAGAGGAAACAGGAATGATGTATGAAAAAGCCATAAGGAATCTGATAACTTGATAAGCTAATAGTGGCAGTTCCTGGTGGATGAAGCTGCTCCCCGGAGAGGAGGGGGCAATATAAAGAAACACTACAGCATACAAATAGGATCAAAGCACATTATATACATTTATAGATGTGTCATAATGAAACTGTATAATTAATATACACCAATAAACAAGAGGGGGAAAAGAAGGTAACTACCAAGATAGCCAATAACCCCATGGCTCCAACAAAAGCAGTTCAAAACTGACTGTATAATGTGTACAAAATATCTTCGTGTAGTATCCTATTTAAAATGAGAACTCCCAGCCACATCAAAGTGTGTTAAGAAGATGTGGGGTCCTTATGAGCATGTGACCCAGCAATTCACGGGTAGCATGGCCATGAACCCACCCCATGAACTCACTCCTAAAGAAGCTGGTTATATTTTCATTTGTTACTGGGGGAAGAGAATTGGATTCTACTTTTTAGTAAAGGAGCATTAACATACTTATGAACATACTTTAACACCTCCACAGTTGCCCTCGATTATAAAGTATGTATATTTTTCCCATGTGCAAATATATTATCCTTTATGTCATCAACTTGAAACTCAGAATTGAATCATCGAAGTCAAGTCCAATATGCATGAACAGAATCTGTTTAATAGAGAAATTGCTACATAAAAAATTGTACAAAAACTCAGTGGCTTGTGACATCCCAGTTTGTGTGGAGAAGCTCAGAAGCATCTTAGCTGGGTGTTCGGCCTCGAGATGTCAGTAAGGACTGCAGCCATCTGAAGGCTGGACTGAAGCAGGACAAAACCTCCCAAACAACTCACTCCTAACTATTGTGAACGAACTTCTCAGCTGTTGGTAAGTGGATTCATCCCTAGCCACATGGGTCTTTCCATAGAGACACTTAAATAAAAGTTTAATTGTGGGGAAAAAAAAGTCTCCCAAATGTAAATGAGCCAAGACAAGGCAGAAATCATCCTGCCATTTACATCCTAATCTCAGACACCATCACTTCTGCCACATTCTATTCATTAGAAGCAAATCTCTAAATCCATTGCCACTCAAGAGGAGGATGAGTAATTGAGGCATCAAAGAATTCAGAGACCCATCCTGAAAACCACACTGACCTGATCAGTTCTTATATGAAGCATTATTTCATTCAAAAACACTTTCCTCTGAGGGGTTATTCTTCGTTGCCTAAAAGGCAGTGATGTAAAATGCAATGCACCCACAAATTTTTTCCGAAGCATTAGATGATTACAAGAAGGAGTCCCCTGGATTTCTGAGTTCAGAGCTCAGTCCCAATCTCTGGCACTTGTCTTGGTTTAAATTAGGCTGAGCCTTGTTATATCTGTTTCAGAATTATACTTTCCACAAACTAGGAACTAGAGTTATTAGTTGGGCCTTATTATTTTCTTTTATGTGAAATTTGACAAAATAATTTTTCACTTTTAAGAAAATTAGGTCAACCCTAATTTTCTCATATAGCGTTCTAAATAACAAGTGAAATGCAGCAGCTAATACAGAACAGAACCTAAGCTGCACATCTACAAAAGGTAAGAGATCAAAAAATGCCTTCAAAAAAACCTGTACCTCCCAAATAATCAGAAGAGAACTACAAGTCCCACAGGCAGAGCACTAACTTCCAGCCAGTCCCAGTTTCTCTGCCATTAAGAGATTTGATCCCCTGTACCAGTTTTACCTCAAAAACTCTTTGCATAAAAACTAGAATCTTGCTGGGCGGTGGTGGCGCATGCCTTTAATCCCAGCACTCGGGAGGCAGAGGCAGGCAGATCTCTGTGAGTTCGAGACCAGCCTGGTCTCCAAAGCGAGTTCCAGGAAAGGTGCAAAGCTACACAGAGAAACCCTGTCTCAAAAAAACCAAAAAAAAAAAAAAAAGAAAGAAAAAAAAAAACTAGAATCTTGACTCTTAATAACACATCTGGATTTAACCACAACAGGTAGGCACAGAGCTGTGATTTGAGCCAAAGAGTTCGTGACTTAGAAAAACAGAGCAAGTCCCTACATTGGTAGACTCAAACTATGGAAGTGGAGAAATGTGCTTTTCAAAAAGGAAACGAACAAACAAGCAAAAACATGTGTCTGAGCAAAAGAAAAAATAAACTCTTGGCTACCAAAAGTTGTACATTTTAGAGGGAGGTGAAAGCTTAGGCAAAATAAAAATATAAGGCCACTGAAGGGAGCTGACAATGTAAAGTCACATCATCCCACACCCCAGTTGCAAAAGCTAAGAAAGGTATAAGGAGAATATTCTGCTCACTAAATTTGGCTACAAACAGAACAAAGCTACTCCCATCCCACTAGGAGTAAAGTGAAGTGAGTCTGAGACAAGGAAAAAGGGAACACAGGGACCAGGACCACCCTGAGTTGGTCCTGTGAGACCTTGTTTAGGGACTCCCAGGGTAAGTCTTTGGATGAGACTGCAGATATCTGGAAACAAAGGCAGTAGAGATGGGCTATAAACTGCTGTGAGTCAAAACAAAATTTGTTAGCATTGACTTATGCCTCAATTCCATCACTCGGGATTTTGCGTAAGAAACTATTGACTATTGAAATAATAATGCCAAAGAGCTAAACAAATTAAAAGTATCAATTTTAGAAGTGAGGGAAACATTTATTAAAAGAGGCAGGAAAGAATCAACATCCATTGAACAGCTGCCATGCCCCAGCTCTCAACTATGTTTTATGTTAGAGCTTGTCTAATCTCCAGGAACCTCTGCGTGACTGCAGAATGCAAGTTCTTTGGGTGCTGAATTTGTCCATTTGGTCACTCTTTTATATTCCCAACATCTAGAACAATGCCTATAATATAGGAGGCACTCAAGAAATTGTTGTTGAAAAATGAGTAAATATATTACCTTTGTTTCCATACTAAACTGAAGACTCATTCAGATGTTGTATTTAAATTGCAGGTGGCACGGGTAGCCAAGATTGTGTGCCCTTCTATCTTGCAGTCATCCCCCCTTGAAAATCATTTTCTGCATGGGGAGTCAGCAGAGTCTGATACACTCAGTTGAGGCAGGTACAAGCCCCTCCCCCTGCATCAAGGCTGTGCAAGGTGTCCCACCATAGATAGTGGGCTCCAAAAACCCAGCTCATGCACTGGGGATGGATCTTGATCCTACTGCCAGGGGGCCCCTTAAGCAGATCAAGCTACACAACTGTCTCGCTTATACAGAGGGCCTAGTCCAGTCCCACGGAGGCTCCACAGCTGTTGGTCTGATTCTTTTCTCACATAATGTATCTTGATTACAGTTTCTCCTTCCTCTACTCCATCCTGTCTCTCTCCACCTCCCCTCCTATCCAGATCCACTTCCTTTCTGTCTCTCATCAGAAAAGAACAGGCTTCTAAGAAAGAATATTAAAATGTAACAAAATAAAATATAATAAAATAAAACAACTATCACAGAGAAGTTGGACAAGACAAACCAACAGAAGGAAAAGAGACTAAGAGCAGGCACAGGAATCAGAGACCCACTTGTTTGCACACTCAGGAATTCCATAAGAGCTCTAAACTGGAAGCCATAACATATATGCAAAGGACCTGGTTCAAGCCTGTGCAGGCCATATGCATGCTGCTTCAGGCTCTGTAGGTTCGTATGAGCTTTGATCATGTTGATTTAGAGAGCCTTGTTTTCTTGGTGTCCTCCATCCCTTCTGGCTCTTAACACTCTTCCTGCCTCCTCTTCTGCAAGGTTCCCTGAGCTCTGAGGGGAGGGATTTGATGGAGACATCCCATTAAGAGTAGAATGTTCCAAGGTCTCTCACTCTGCGTAATGCCTTGATCTCTACTCATTCCCATCTGCTGCAGGAGGAAGTTTCTCTGATGATGGCTTAGCAAGGCACTGATCTATGAGTATAGCAGAGTGTCTCTAGGAGTCATGTTTTTACAGTTCTTTTTTACTTTTTCTTTTTAGACCAGTATGTTAGACTATCTAGTGGGAAGTCTGGACATTATCATTGAACAAATAAATCTAAAGAGACAGGGCAAAAACATCAAAAGGAATCAAATGGAAATGCATCATTGAGGTGAAGATTCCTTTAACAATATTGTGACCAGATTGAAATATGTGAACGTGAACATAAATAAAAAGTATCCAGATAGAAAACAACAAGAAAAGGGGGTTTAAAAAAAAAGAACAGACTTCCAGGCAGTGGTGGTGCATGCCTTTAATTACAGCACTTGGGAGGCAGAGGCAGGTGGATCTCTGTGATTACAAGGCCAGCCTGGTCTACAAAGGGAGATCCAGGACAGTCAGGGCTACACATGGAAACCCTATCTTGGGAAAAAAGGAAAAAAAAAAAAAAAAGACCAGAACACCAGAACACGGGGTATCTTAGAACTGTGGGAAAATAGCAAATGATCAAATAAGCAAACTGAGAGCCCCAAAAAGGAAGAGCAAGACAAAAACGGCAGGAAGAATTTTTGAAGATGATAGCTATGAAAGCTATGAATTTCCCAAATTTAATTACTTCTTGGGGCTAGAGAAATAGTTCAGTGATTAAGAATGCTTACTGTCGGTCCAAAGTTCGTGAATTCCTACGAGCTTGTTTTGGTTGTCTCAGTAGATTTCCCCATCATGATCTTGATGCCCCTTGTTTATATAATCCCTCTTCCCTCTCTTCCATTGGACTCCAGAAGCTCAGCCTGGTGCTTGGTTGTGGATTTCTGCATCTGTTTCCATCAGTTACTGGATGAAGGCTCTACGATGACAGTTAGGGTATTCACCAATCTGACTACCAGGTAGGCTGGTTCAGGCAACCTCACCACTATTACTAGTAGTCTAATTTGGGGTTGTCCTTGTGGATTCTTGGGAATTTCCCTAGCACCAGGTTTCTCCCTTACCCCATAATGTCTCCCGCTATCAAGGTATCTCTCCTTGCTCTCCACAGCTGTGGAACCTGCATGGGACCAGACTAGACCCTCTGCAAACAGGAGACAGTTATGTAGCTGGGTCTGTTTGAGGGGCCCCTGGCAGTATGATCAGGATCTATCCTTGGTATATGAGCTGGCTTTCTGGAGCCCATTACCTGTGGTCAGACACCTTGCTCACCCTTGAGGCAGCGGGGAGGGGTTGGGTTCTGCCTCAACTAAATGTACCAGGCTTTGCTGTCCCGCCCCCCACCCCGAGGAAGAACTTATCTTTTTGGAGGAGATGATGAGGGGTGAAGGGGAGGGTTAGGCGGGGGTGGGAGGGAGCACAAAAAGGGATGAGAGGGGGATCTGGGTTGGTATGTAAAATGAATTTTTAAAATTTAAATAAAAAAAGAGAGAATGCTTACTTTTCTTGCAGAGGACCTGGGTTCAGTTCCCAGCATCCATAGAGTGGCTTACAACCATCATTTCAGGAGAGCTGATACCACACCCAGCTCTGGCCCCCACAGGCTCCTGTATGCTTTCCGTGCACATAAGCTCCTATGGGCAAACACACACACATATAAATTAAATAAATACATTTTTATTTAATTAGTCATTTCAGAACTCTACCCAGTAAAACCATCCTTCAAAAATGAGCAACAATAAAGACCTTTCAAGACAGAAGAGAATTCAGGGCTCCCAGTCTGTATATAAGATACACTAAAGTACGTTCTTCAGGAGAACAGATAACACCAGATGAAAGTCAGAGTTTATGCAAATAAAGGAAAAACAAGATATTCTAATACATATAGGTAAGTCAAACTTCCTATTTGTTTTCTCTCTAAGATGTATTTGATGATCTAAAGTGAAAGAAAATAGATTTTAAAAATGTAAAATCAGGAAAATAAAGTGAAATGGGAAATAGCAAAAGCAATCAGTGGGCAAAATAAGAGTGTGCTGTTTATAATAAGGTCCTTACACAAGATGATTTGGAGGTGGACTATAGAAAGTCATTTTACACCCTGGAGTAATAAAAAGCTTTAACAAAGAACTATGCATTTTGTGATACATATATGAATGCATATGTGCACATGTTCAAAGTGTGGCATAAACAGCAGACCTGTTAAATCCATGGATTCAACAAGCTGTGTGACTCAAAAACTTCAGAAAGAATTGCATCTGTGCTAAACATATACAGGCTTTTCTTATTGTTATCTCCTTTGAAAGTACAATGTAACAGCCATACATATAAAATTTATATCGTATGGTATATCATAAGCAATCTAAAGGTGATTCAAAGAATGGGAACATACATGTGGGTTATATGCAAACACTGTTGTATGAGAGACTTGTGCATTCAGATTTTTGCATTTTCACTGAGTCATGTAACCAATCAATGGATATCAAAGATGATTGTACATGTGGTGTGTGTACTGTATAGTTATTTCTTCCTCAGCGTGACCTCAAATATACATGGAGTTGAGAAAGACTTGCCATAAGAAAACCAGAGTGACTATGTTAATATCATAAAAAGAGACTTTGGAGCAAGGACTGGGATGAGCAAAGCATGACCCAGGATATAAGAGTCCATTCCGAAGCCTCCTCCCTCCCATCCTCCATGATGCTGTCACACATTTAACTTCCATAGGTATTATAAACCTCAGGGCACATTTTGGCATTTATCTGGGCTTTCTCATATGAACAACTTGCACCAAATAACCAAACAGAACATGAAGAGAAGTATCTATTGTTTTAACCAGTAAGTAAGGGATAAACTATAACAGTCTTATTGTTCTCAATAAATAAATGGATTTCACAAAAAAATGCTAAGTAACCAGATATTACATGCGTAGCAATTAATGATCACACCACCTACAGTCAAATTGAAATTCTTAAGTCTGATAAACATGTTGCATCTGCTGCCAGTTTGCAGAAAATTTGGCATGCTGAAGACCTAGCAATTTGCACTGCAGCCATGCAATCATAGGCAAAGTCGTGAGTAGAAAGATACACCAGGTTCTTCAACAAAGTACTGTAAATGAGAGAGATGGAAAAACCAAATACAAGTGGACTAAGCTAAAATACCATGTGTGGGAAGGTCAGAGGGATCAGTACAATGTTTTCCAGGCAGCAAAGAAACAGAAAGGCTGGTGGATGTTGTGATTACAGTTGGAAGGGCTTCCAGGGTAGATGTCAAAGTTGTTTCCCAACCTGTGTTATAATTACAAAAAAAACTTGCCTATAAGTAACATTTTCTGTCATGTATTTGCTTTGTGTGACTTTTATTATATGTGCTTTGGTTAACAATTTTTTAAAAATTGAGAAAAATTCAATATGATCTCAAATGTCTGAGTTCAGACTGAAAAAAATTTATCCATAAATGAGAAAATGGTGGGGGAATTGGTAAAACATAAGTCCTAGCAAGTCCCTAAAAAAAGTGCAGGAAAGGTCAAAGAAAATACAAACTAGAAAAAAAAACTAAACTATTCAGGATTAAAGAACTCAAATATGTTCCGGAGAGCTGAGAGGCCAGAGTTGGCTGCCTTCATTTAAGAAATGGGCCCTTTGGGCATCTTAGCCAGGACTTCTCTTTTTGATTCAAAGTCCAAGATAAGAAAAACATCTACCAATATTTAGAGATTCTAGAAATACTAGTATTCTCTGAGAATTTGGAGTTGCCTATCTAAATCAAGTATTCCAAGAATATAAGGGTGATACAATCAAAGCAATGCTGTCTGTCAGTTCTGAGGAGCCACAGACTGGGGACTCTCTGAAGGTCACACTCTGGCTTAAGTGGGAAATTTGGAAAATGGCTAGACTACTCACTTAAGCTATTTATACCATGAAGATCATCATCAATATGCATTTATATAGGTGTATATATGCCTGTATGTCTAGATATAGATATGGATGATACAGATAAATATGTGTTCTATGAAGTAACATAGAAACTATAACCTTTAAGAAAGACAAAGTATCCAGGTTTCTCCTTAAAAATATAGTAATTATAAGTATTTTTACCTGTAGCTACAGCATTTGATTTGATAAATGCTCATGGTGATGTAATTGTATAAATTGTTGTTCTCAAATATTAAACATTAGTGCTTTTAGCTTCCATTTTCTCTGTTCTCCTAAAGTGCCTTGATAATTACGTGGGGTTTTCTAACTCCAGCATCTCTTGATGTAATTATATTAAAATAGCCCCTATTTATATTCTGACAGTGTGAAGAACTGGAGCTGGAGTCAGAAGCCTAGTTCTGTGACCCTGGCTGAAGAAGACAGAAGGTAAGAATTTAGTTTTCCAATCTGTGAAGCATAGATGTCAGATTATAGCCAAGGGTCAAAGAGAGTATTTTTACTTTAATAGAAGACTCTGGATTTTGAAATTTTCTCAGATTTCAAAAGAAAGCTCTAACAGTGCCATCCCTGGCATCATTTCAGCATTCAGCGATTGATACTTGGTGAGGAATATTTCATTTTCTTTTTCTTTCTTCTGAGTAGAGCTTTCAAGTCCAGACAAGTCACCTCTCAGGCTCCTAACACAGCATAGACTCTATCACGGACTCAACAGAAGAAAATGTTATAGAATCATGGACACTGGGACTCCTGCTTTCAGACTTATTTGTGCAAAGAAAGTATGTTTTTTTCATTCATTAAACTGGCAAAATGGCGATTGAATGATAATCTCCTAATAATAGCTGCAGTAGGAGAAAGGGTACTATCATGTAGTCAAACTTGGTGGCACCTATCAGAAGGTAGTCCATCATGCCTTTCACCCAGCAGTTCCAGTGATGGGAATTCCTCCTGTGTAAGAAGCTATGTGTGTGCCTAAGGATATCTTGTGACATGGGTTTGAGACCTGAATGTCCCCGCAAAGGCCTATGCACTGAAGGCTAGGTCTCAATTCCATAGCACTACTAGGAGTTAGTGGACATTAAGAGGAGGAGCTTTGTAGAAATAATCTAGGCCATTGGGGCAGCCCTTGAAGGAGACAGTGGGGGCCAAGCCCCTTCCTGTCTATCCCATGGCTGCTCTGCCACCATGAGGTGAGTGTACTCCAGAGCATCGTTCCTCCAAATACCTAAAGTCATGGACTGAGACATCTGATACCTGGAACCAAAAGAAGCTCTTCTGATTATGAAGTTGATTTTCCTGAGAATTTTGTTGCAGGGAAGGGAATCTGATGACCACAGATGGCCTCGTTTGGCATAGCCAAAAAACTGGAAGAAACTCAAATGCTAATCAACTGGAGATTGTTTAAATAACTCCAATACAAACATTTAAATTCCTTTTCACTAGTCACTAGTGAAAAGAATAAAAAAGATCTTTGTGAGCTGACACAGTGCTTTCAAAATTTATTATTACACACAATGCAAGTTCAAAACAAAATAGGGAGCACGGCCTCCTCCACAAAACTACAAATGTTTCAGCATATATACACATTTGTGCCCGTGTGTGTGTGTGTGCGCGCGCGCGCGGTGTATTTAATATATGAGATGTCACAGGAATAGGAAAATCCCCAACTCCTGTGTACTCAGCAGCCATGGAAAACATCTCTTAAGTCTACTGAAGACAGCATAAGTGACAGACAGACCCAACCTGCAGTACTATCATACCCATCGCTGCTTTAACACCAAAGTGACAGTTACCAGACCCTGATCGATCCCAGCCAACAACTAAACACAGCAGAGATAAAGGCCGGCCGTATCTAGACAGAGCTCCTAAGAAGAGACCTCATTACAATTGCTCATTGGCCCACTCTGAACTTCCTTAAAAGCTGCATTACCATCTGAAATTCTCCATTCTTCCTCCCTGCTTCCCTCCCTTCCATTATTCCTCCCTCCCTCCCTCACTTACTCTCTTCCTTCCTTCTTTTTTTTCCTTCCTTCTTTCATCCTCTCCTCACATGGCTCAGATATGTACATGTCTTCCTGATTCTTCTTTCGTCAAACTCATTCCTTATTGATCCTCAGAGGCTACTGGATAAATTTGATGTATGTCTAACCCTTGATTGACATGAGCTTCTAGGCACCTAGATTAACACCAAGCTCATGGTGATTTTCCCAGGAAGTGGAAGTATCAGTAAAGTCTGTTGCAATAAGCAATATTTTCAAAGGAAGCATATTTTGCCCATAATTTTTCTTAAACATACAAAAATAATAACAGCAACAAAACTCCTGGTGAGTCCTCTTTCTCCGTGAGTACACAGGAGCATATGCAGGACTCACAAATTGGGCGGGTAATGACTCCAGCTGATATCTGACCAGCACTAAGTAGTCTTCCATCTCATTAGCCTCTGCCATAACCCCGAATGGATAAATTTTACATTCTAATTTTCTTTTAGAGGGAAAACGTCAGCTCCCCGGAACCCCAGGTGTCTTGATCCATTTCACTATCTCTTCCTGCTCAGCAGGCTGCTCTCCCTGTACTGGAAGGAGGACCTGGGGACTCAGGTGAAAGACTGAGGCCAAAATGAAAGAGCCCCCTGTTCTAGGTGCTCCTGCATCTGCATGCGCAGGCTTTCCATGTGCTGAGTGCATTGTGTCAGAGGCTGCACTAGCTGGAGGAACCTTCACAGTTCTGCAAAGTTCAGAAATGTTCATTATTATCAAAGGCAGGATTGGCTTCTTGTTTGTTTTTGTTTTTGTATGCTGGTTTTCATAGCATTCGTATAAACTACCACTGGCAATTTAAATCCTTTCTTAAACTGCTATTCTCTACATATTTAGTGTTAGACAGAAGAAAAATCAGGCTGTCACTCAGTTCTTGAGCACAGAGGAAGCAGATATCATAGAATTCTATTTCTTGGGGCAGAGATCACTGACTGACCATGGCCAGGAGCTACCTTTTTCCCCAGCCCCAGACAGAACATGAACTGCCAGCTCCCTGAGCTCTTCAGACAACCAGGCATATAAGTCTACCTCAGCCTATTGCTACTAATCTTTTTAACATTGGCAAAATTTAGTTGGAATCCCTAACGCTGTGTTGAACTAGTTTTTACTAAGCACTTACTGTGTGCTAGGGACTACTAACTTTAAGAATTAAATCTACACAAAGATAGATCGACTATTACACTACTTTTATAGATGAAAATATGGTGCCACAGAGGCTAAGGACGTGTCTAAAAAAACACAGTTGTAACTAATAAAGCTGAAGTTTGAACCCAGGTAGCACTAGTCAATAAACCAACCTCATAAAACTATTTTTAAGGAATTATTGTTTAAGGAAAACCAAGCATTTAAAAAAGTAGCAAAATAAGAAAAATTGTCTTTTCTTATATTTTCATATTCTTCTTCTTCTTCTTTTTTCTCTGCCCCAATAAATGTTTATTTTCATCCTTTGCTATTTTCTCATTTCTAAGTGATTTTTTTTTACATTATGAAAACCCCATCCTCAAATCATTATGAATTGTGGCATGATGTGCACTCTGACTCTTCCCTATCACCTAAATGTGTTTGTGCACTCTCTATTTACATCTCATCAAAAACAGTGAATGTATTTGTTAGTTTAGTTTAGTGTGCGTGCATGCGTGTGTGTGTGTGTGTGTGTGTGTGTGTGCACGGGCTCATGTATGTGGGCTACATGTATGTCAGTATCTGCAGAGGCAAGAAGAGAGCATCAGATCCCTTACAGTAAGTTGTGTGCCAACTGACTTGAGTTTTGGAAACCAAACTTCATCCTTTAGAAAAGCAGGAAGCACTCTAAGCCTCTGTGTCATCTCTCCTGTCCCCAGTAAACATATTTGAAATGATAACGCCTATGTAGTCAATTCTTTGTCCAAAGAAGGCATCTTTAATCTGGAATTTCATTTCAGAGTTGAGGATCCTTCTGAGCTTCAAATTTAATCAAATGAGAGACTTCAAGTCAACCTGTGGCTAAGATAAACTCAATCTCAATATATTAGACACACACATGCACTCAGGTATGCAAATGAGCAAATTGTACATCTTAGGAAAATAAAGATACTATATCATGAACTCACCTCTTAACTAAAATAAAATGTCAGATACAGGCATTCTGGGTTCACCAGAACTTCCTAAGTTGTGTCTGTGCCCAGGAAACTTCAGAAAGAGAAACAATGTGTTCTTCCTCCCTACATCTTTTCTCACTGTCAAAAGTTGTATACACACATGAATCATGCTCACAAAAAAACAGCTTGCAGAAGTATTTATCATCCTAGAGCTATTTCAAAAAATGTTTTGTATCTAGGGATTATTTTAAGGATGATAATTAACATTCATATGCCACCTCCATAACTTCTCTATTAGCAATACTGTCTAACTCGGAAATTTATATATGTCACATTTTATGAGTTCAAATAAAGATGGAGACAAAAAACAGTGTTGGCAGGCACTTCTAAATAGCATCACTGAACTGTCCAAGGAGTTTGCAGAGATATAATGGTAACCTGTAATTTTTTTGATTCATTGATATAACTTACCTTTATAGCTCCAATTTCTATGAGGCCATATAGGTCCTTAGTAAATTTAGGAAGTGGATGATTTTTTTGAAACTTGAGTTAAAAGGACAGTGGGGTAACTTCCTATGAGTAGAAGAAAAAGCAGGTTGCCAATGCTGAACTTTGTTCAGTGACCACCTCTGTGTGATATATTCAGAAGCTTTTGTCTTTTATGATTAAAACCATCAGAATTATACTTTGAAATGTAAAGAAACATATTTTTGTGCACTGATGCCCAACTTGAAGGCAATTGGAGATTTTTGATTTACAAGTACATACAGTTTTGATCTTTGCTTTAAATCTTGCTATAACAATCAGAAGCATTCTAAATGCCCATCAGTTAGATGATACATATAAAAGCTGTCATAATTTACACAAAAGACTAGCATGAAGCCATTCCAACTGTTGTGCTTGAAGAATGTCTAAGTACATATGAAGCTAAGCAGAGTCCACAAACATTTTAAAGAGACTGATAAGCACTGGTAAGGAAGTTTAGGAGTGTTAGGAAATAAACTTAATTATGTTATCTGAAATTTTCATTATAAGAATTTTTACTTAAAATGTAATTATACGTGGAAAAGATAAAATTGGCAAACTTAGCTAAGTTAATCAAAAGAAAGAGACAGAAGAACCAAATTAATAAAATTAGAGGTGAAAAGAGAGTACATTACAGCAGACACTGAGGAAATTCAAAAATCACAAGGGCATACTCTTCAAATGCAGATTCTACTAAGTTTGAAAGTCTGAAAGAAATGAATGACTGTTTAGATGTATATGACCTATGAAAGAACAAAATGAAATAAATGAATTAAACAGATCTGTAACAACCAACGGGACAAAAACTAATGTGAATATCTCCCAACTAAAAAGACCTCATGGACTGACAGATTCAGAGCAGAATTCTACCAGATCTTCAAAGAAAGACTCACACTTCTACTACTCATACTATTCTATATACTAGAAAAGAATAACACTTCTTCTAAATACTTTTTATGAGCTCAAGATTACACTGATACCAAAACCAGAGAAAGACCCAAATGGGAGAGACAGAGGCAGACACACATACATACAGAGAGAGAAAGAGAAAGAGAGAGAGAGACAGACAGACAGACAGACAGACACAGACACAGAGAGACACAGAGAGAGAGACAGAGAGAATTATAAGTCAACTCCCTGATGTTCATGCATGCAAAAATTCTCAATAAGATACTTGAAAACTGTATTCAAGAAGATATTGAAAAGATCATTCACTAATCAAGTTGGTTTTATTCCTGGGATGTGGGATGACGTAATATATGTAAAACAATAAATGGAATCTGCCACATAAATGGACTCCAAGACAGAAATTACATGACCATTTCCACAGAATGGGCCTTTAACAAAATCCAACATTTCTTCATGATTAAAAAGCCCTGCAGATATTAGGGATGGAGGAAATAAGTCTCAACAGAATAAAGATAGACTATGACCATCATGTCAAATGGAAAAAAACCAAAAGCATTCCCACTAACATCAGGAATAAGACAAAGGTATCCATTCTCTTCATTCTTATTCAATACTGTTCTTGAAGTCCTAGCTAGAACACTAAGACAAGAGAAGGAAATAAAAGAGATACAAATAAAAAAAAGGAAGTGAAAGTATACCTATTTGCAGATGACATGATTCTATACATGAGAGACCCCAATACCTCTACCAGAAAACTTCTAGCACTCATAACCATTTTGAGTAAGGCAGTAAGTTCCAAAAATAGCACACCAAACCAGTAGCCTTGTTATATACCAAAGACAAACAGACTAAGTAAGAAAGAAATCACGAAAATAAACCCATTCAAGATAGCCTCAAAAAACTTAAAACTTTGAACTAAACCTAACCAAGGAAATGAAAGGCCTCTATAATGGGAACTTTAAAACACTGAAGAATGAAATTAAAGAAGACACCACAGAGAGATGGACAGATGGAAAGACATCCCAGGATCACAGATTGGTAGGATCAATATTGTGAGTGGCCATCCCACCAAAAGTAATTTACAGGTCCAATTTTAACAGAAGTTGAAAAATAGAAGCACAAAAGACTGGATAACCAAAACAATGCTGAACAATAAAAACATAGCTGGAGGCATCACCAGTCCCGATTTAAAAGTGATACTATGGAGTCATAGTAATAAAAGCAGCATGGTGCTGTCACAAAAACAGACACATCACTCGGTGGACTAGAATTGAGAACCAGCTGATTTTTGATAAAGATGCCAAAAACATGCATTGAAGAAAAGATGGCATCTTTAACAAATGGGGAAACTGGATAGCGACTAGATGTAGAAGAATGAAACTTGGTCCCTCTCTCCTACCCTACACACAGATCAATTCCAAATGTTGTTCAGAGATGTCCCAGAGACTTCCAAAACAATATAGGCCATTGCCATTGATCTTGGTTGCCTATCAAAACTTGATGGTAAGATCCTACACAGGCAGTTGGGGCAAGGATGAGTCATCAACAGTTTTATCTAGATACAAACCCCGTGGGCGACAATAATGACAAGCACAACAAGATATGCCCATGGCACAAAAGTAGCACAAATATTATGGGGGCAACTGTATTACTTAGGGTTTCTGTTAATGTGGCAAAACACCATGATCAAAAATCAAGTTGGGGAGGAAAGGGCTTATTTGGATTACACTTCCACATGGCTGTTCATCACTGAAGGAAGTCAGAACAGGAACTCACACAGGGCAGAATCCTGGAGTCAGGAGCTGATGCAGAAGCCAGGGAGGGGAGCTGCTTACTGGTTTGCTTTTTTTTTTCCAGCTCAGCCTGTTTTCTTATAGAAGCCAGGACTAAGGACCCAGGGCTGGCACCACCAACAGGGGCTGGGCCCTCCCCCATTGATCACTAATTGAGAAAATGCCTTATAGCTGGATCTCATGGAGGCATTTCCTCAACTGAGGCTTCTTCCTCACTGATGACTCTACGTTGTGTCAAGTTGACACACAAAACCAGCCAGTCCAGTAACCAACCACTTTCTGGTTGTATTTCAGGCTTGCTCCATAGAACCTTCACAAAACCAAATCAGTAATACCCCAACGTAGAATGGAAAGGAATTTGAGAGCCCATATCCATAACTGATGAGCTACTGACAGATGACAGCTTCTGAGGTAGGACATGCCAATTTTCTTTAAAGATGTGGGCCTTAGTAGATCTACCATGTTCCAGCGGATGACCCTACACCTTGGAGTGTATGTATGATCAGCACAAACTGGACTTGGTGGATTATTTAATTTTAAAGGAGTACTGGAATTTTGGGTGAAGTGGGGAGTTGTAGGTGAATCTCAGGGCAATCAGCTGGATAAGTGTGGATGAATATGATCAAAATACATTGTATGAAAATGTCAAAGAATTAATAAAAATATTTTTAAAGTATGACATATATCTGCAGTTTTAAAGAAAGAAATGGACTTCTCTGTATTGTTCTCTGCTTTCCAAATATTATTACCTTTATAACAGGAGAACACATAATATTAACATATCATAATACTCTCTATAAACTCATTTTTTGCCAAGTAAAACTCATGATGCATAGCTTGTAGATTCCCACATTGTAGAGCATGAGAACCTGGCTGTTGAAGTTATTGATGACAAAGACATAAACCATGAATTCTTGGTATAAAGGGAGCTTTAAATAACATTGTCACCCCAGTAGCATGTTATATCAAGAATCCCTGGGATAGCTGGGATCACATTCAAACCTCAATTTACATGGGAACTTTGTCATTCTTGGCATTGAAATCCCAACTGCATACAGGGGCAGGGGCGGGGTGAAAAATTAGAAGATATGAGCCTGAGACTGGAGTCAGTGTTTTTATCCCTCAAAAGGAAAAGAAAAATATGAGAATAACAAAAAATATAGCTACAAGTGCATCTTAAAAGCAGCTGATTACTAAGTGACATTGGGCTTTCCAGATCTCCTTCTCTACAGACTAGCAGACAGCCCTTAATCATGATGCTGGGAGGCTAAGAAACATCGTTGAGTTCAGAAAGGAAATTTCACAACCTTCTATCTAGTATGATCCCTGAGTGTGCAAAAAGCTGAACAGCTAGGTGGATGGAAGATGGTGCAGGAGAATATGGTCAGTTGGATAGGTGGGTGATGGGTGGGCAAACAAATAAATAAAAAGAAAGGAGAGCCAAAGAAATAAGTAATAGTGGGGGGAAACGTTTCTCAAATATTGATCGGATTTTCTGAGATATGAAATGATTATTAACTTCTAATTCCTTTTTGCTCCTTACACACTCTGATTTTCCCACTTTAAACATAATGAGGTTTTTGATTATTTTGTTTTGCTTAATATTTTTGTTGTTTTGTTTGTTTGTTTTTGTTTTTTGAGACAGGGTCTCTCTGTGTAGCCCTGGCTGTCCCAGAACTCACTCTGTGGACCAGGCTGGCCTCAAACTCATAGAGATCCGCCTGCCTCTGTTTCCTGAGTGCTGGAATTAAAGTGTGTCCCACCACCGCCCAGCTTTACACATAATGTTTTGAAGTTATGAATTAAATTGATACTTGATTAAGGAGTTGGACTTGAAGAGAAATAAAATGATTTTCTCAAATTCACTGCTAACAATAACCTTGGCTTGTAAATTTTAAAAGAGATTTGGTCTATAATCTTGGGCAAGGGGGTCTGCGATGTTTCTATCCTAGCTAGAATGCACTTTTCTATGTCCTAAGGACATATCACACGCTATGTCCTGCAATTAAGAGTCTCCACAATTTCATATGCTAGGTACAAATATCATTTCTGATCTCTGGAAGAAGAGATGCTCTCATTTGGGCTCCCTTGGTAGAACTATTAATATACTTAGGAACTCCTCCCTAGGAACTTGGAGATGGAAGACCCTAGTTTAAAATACCACTGTCTAGCAAATGAAATCTAGAATGTTACTGGTTATTTTAAGCTTATGCTTCTGCATAACATACATTCTGTTTCCACAGGGCTCGGCTCACTGGTTTCAGAACCAGTAGGTACTCTTCTCAGGGAGAATGGTTACCCACATTGGTGGTTGCTGGAAATGGTATTTAGTGCCCTACTTATTCACTATTAAGGAATCCTTGTAATCAGATCAGTAGAACATTCTGGTCCCAGACCCGTTCCCACGGGGTCACTCACACCATTGTCTGTGAGCCTATCTGAGCACATAATGCTAGCTTTCCAAATTACTTCAGCTTTTCCTGCTGAAATGGCCATCCTCACACAATACCCTTCTCCCACTGAACCCAACCATATTGAAGTACAACGTATATGGGCCTGGTAGTCATGCTACACATACATGTTTGTCTAAATAAGAAAGCAAAATACCCAGGAAAGAGAAAGACATCTGCCCCCACTCCCAACTCCCCTGAGAAACAACGGTAATGAAGAGAAAGGTTAGAGAAAGTTAAACACCAAAAGCTATTGTCCACAAAGCTGTTTTTCCTTGAGTAACCTAAGAGTCTCTGTCCAAATCTCAGACCTTGGAACTGAAACATAGTCAAGTCTCCGAGGAAACAAATAAGGGCAGTAGCCAGGTGTGGGCTGGATCCCACGTTTGAAATTCAGATAAGTCTCCTACAACTGCCACTTCAAGTCTTTGCTGCTTGACACATGCTGTGCCTGTGCATCCCTGACCTTTGATACATTATGAGGATGTCTACCTTTCTTGTTCATTCCATCCTCATGACCATAGGTTTGGTTGTACCCTAGAAGCTTAATTTGAAGATAGGTCACTTGGTAAAGACTCGACTTCTGAAGGAAAATTCTGTCATTTCCCAGGCCAAGGCTCCAGAGAACTTTTCAGACAAAAGTCTCAGAAGTGTTCATCCTGGCTGACCTGGCAGAGTCTCACACAGTGAATTCACATCATGGCCGGTGAATGAGCCATCTTCTGCATGTGAGTGGTTCCAAGAAGGTTCATCGACTGTGTCACTTATTTGCTTCATAGAAAAGTCTGGAGGGTCATTGTTATATAATCAAACACCATCTATAAATCTTCCAAATAGTAATAGAACTGATTTCACCCATCAGATGTATGTAAACAGGCTTACAGCTGGCTTAGATTACTGCAAAATAATGAGGATGAGACTAGTAATCAAACAGTAAACACTTTGGGGCAGTTGCCAGGCATTATTATAAGTACTTACATATGTCTTCTCTAGGCCTCACTTATATGATATATAAAATGGAGCACATGGTCAATTCTGAACCTTTGGTTATTATATACATTCAATTAATTACGAAAATGTGTATATGTTACATGACCAATATGTAATGAGGAGCTGTGACAGTTTGAATGTAATTGGCCCTATAAGCTCATAGGGAGTGGCATTATTAGGAGGTGTGGCCTTGGAGTTGGTATGGCCTTGTTGGAGGAAGTATGTCACTATGGAGGTGGGATTTGAGGTCTCATACATGCTCAAGCTACACCCAGTGGTTCAGTTCACTTCCTGCTGCCTGCTGATCAAGATGTAGGACTCTTAGCTCCAGCACCATGTCTGCCTGTACACCTCCATGTTCCACCATAATGATAATGGACTAAACCCCTGAAACTGTAAGTCATCCAATTAAATGTTTTCCTTTATAAGAGTTGCTGTGGTCATGCAATAGAAACCCTAACAAAGACAGGAGCCAAGCTTTATGCTCATGTATTCTGGTTCTGAAATACTTGCTTTAGCCTCTGGTATTTGCCATAGTTCATGCTTCTATGTAAACTTGCTTTAATGTATGCACTGTATCCATATGTCAAACCCATCCTATTCTTTTTTGTTTGGTTGGTTTTTGTGGGAACTTGCAAACAATTTTATTAGTGTATAAAGGGAAAACCCCAGGGTACAAGTTGCTAAATCCTTCCCACTGCCCAGAGGAGGGAGAGAGAAAAGGGGAAAGGAAAAAGTTACGCCTTCTGAATTAGGTACAGAAGACCTACATTATTCTAAGCTAGTGGTTCTCAGCCTGTGGGTCACAACCACCAAAAGGCCATTGGAAAACACAGATA
>CABHPQ010172449.1:0-15733 GCA_902168405.1 Peromyscus aztecus
TGATTATCTTATCTCCTCTGAATTACCTGTCACAAAGATAAAACAGGTGATAACCTGATTTAAGACAGTATCTCTGCTCAGTGCAGCCATTTGTTGTTTGGACCTGTGATATAACTCATCTTTGGCATTCTAGCTCATTCAACTGTAGAGAACAAGATACACCGTAATTTTATTAATTCTCTGTTCACCTTCTTTAGCATCTCAAGTCTTGAAAATTCCTTGATAAAGTAAGCCGATTAAGTTCTGATTTTTTTAGAAGTAGTTGAGTATAAGAAAAGGAACTTGTGTGTTAGGAAAACAGTCTTGAGTACTTTCTATGATGTTAAGCTAATCCAGTTTCTAGTCTGCGCTGCATTATCTTTGACTGGTGACCATTCCATCCACATTTTGACATTTTCTTCTTTGATTGGAAACTTAGGAAGGAACTTTTGGTGCTTAGCCTCATAATACTCACTCTCATAATTTATAAAATGAGCCTTCCACTATTCAATGTCCTTTAATTTTTTCATATAATTACTAAAATATTGATTTTGTTTTCCCTTTTATCACACATGGCAAAAGTCAAGTTGCCTTAGAAGACCAAGAGAAGGAACTTGAAATTTGTGAAGACTGCAATCCAAGTAAGTCCCCTGATAGTGGATTAACTCAGACCCACCTCTTCCTGATAAGATAAATAGGAGTAAGAAAGACTGACCAAAAAAGTAATGTTTATGAAATCAGTATACAAATTGAGTATTTGTGTGCAGGTGTGTGTGTGTGTGTGTGTGTCTGTGTGTGTGTGTGTGTGTGTCTGTGTGTGTGTGTGTGTGTGTTACTCTGTCATTGACCTAAATCCTTAACCTTCCTTTTATAGTAGGTTTTTCTATTGTGGGGAAATACCTAATAAAGCCCAAATATTTGTTTTCCTTAAGTAAAGTAAGAGGGGAAAACATTCTCTGATTATAGAGATCCCTTTTGAATTAGTTTCATTTCCTGTTGCTGTGATTAAAATTACCCTGAAAAAAGCAAATTAGAGGAGAAAGGCTTCATTTTAGCTTACACGTCCTTCTTAGCAGGGAGTTGGCAGCAGCCAGAGCTTGAGATAACTGGTCACATCAGGTCTGCGGTCAGAAGAGAGCAGCAGATGCGTGTGTGCTTGTGTTAGCCTCTTGTCCATTGTCACAGAGTTCAGGATCTGTTGCATGGGGAATGGTGCCGCCCCCAGTGGCAGTGTCTTCCCACCCCAGTTAACAAAGCAAAGGCAATCCCCAGATGTGACCACAGGACAGGCTAATCTAGACAGTCCCTCACTGAGACACCCCACCAACTGCGTCAAGTTGACAATTAAAAGCCACCATCACACAATTACTGCTACAATCTGGAAGCTTAATCAAGATAATAGTGTTTTTTTAATTTTATCTTAACTTAAATTAATGTTTATGGGTGTCTTGCCTGCATAGATGCCTGTGTACCATATGCTCCCAGAGGCCAGAAGAGGGCGTCAGAGTCCCTGGAACTGGATTACAGATGGTTCTAAACTGCCATGTGGGTTCTGAGAACTGAGCTCAGGTCCTCTGGAGGAGCAGTGAGTGCTCTAAACGGCTGAGCCACCCTTCCAGCTCCAATAGTTTTATTTCTACAGTTTTCCTATCATATGCCAGCTTTCTTGAATCTCTACAGTGCCTTTCTAGGCATCTGTCTATTGGTTATGGTTAACAATGGATAAAGATATAAAGGGATGCTCTTTTTGTGAGATCTTTCCATTGGAGGCAAAATGGAAGAGGCTGTTAGCATCTTTCTGGGACAGCCCCAGGGAGAGAGAGACTCCAGAGAGACCCTTCCCCCTGCCATGCCACACAGTGCCCGCAAACCGACCTTCCCTGTGGCCTCACTCTTCATCTTACACAGCACAGTTTTGAATGAAAATCTGGAGAAGCCATGTTTTGTAATAACAAAGTATGAACAGAATTGTCCCTAGTGTCGTTGGTCCAGAAGATCACAGAGCCATTAGACACAGCCAGTTTCTGCTTTTGCAGGCCGTGAAGTTTGCTGTCAGTCTGGCAGGGTTCTCTTGTGACTGTGGGGTTGGGCAGTGACATTTACTTTCATTGATTACATTTTGAGACGTTTCTCTCTTCCACCTTTCACTGGAAACATAGAAGAAGTTAATTTAAGAGCTCCCGATGCATTAGCCTCCAGCCACTGATCTAGTTGATCTTCCTGGTAGAACACTCAACCAGGTGTGGTTCTAAGGAGAATCACGCTACAAAAGATGCCATTTAATGTAAAGATTGTATTTCTGAACCATTTTCTTCTTTCTATTCATTTTGTTGATTTAAAATATAGTTTTCCTCTATCTTTAGAAGCAGATACCTGTCCTGAATGCTACTCAAAAACAAGGTAAGATTTGATTAAATTTAATTGTGTAAGGCAGTCTTAAGTGAATGCAGAGAAAAGAAACTAATATTTGTTGTGTATTCTCTGGGCTAAACTCTATATGATATACTCTATATGATATATTGCCATCTCAGAGAAATCACAGAATGTATGTAAAGTGTCCAATTTAAACGTACTGCTCATGCTGAACAGTGGTGACGCACGCCTTTAATTCTAGCACTCTGGAGGCAGAGGCAGGTGGATTTCTGTGAGTCTGAGGCCAGCCTGGTCTACAGAGTGAGTTTCAGAACAGCCAAGGCTACAGAGAGAAACCTTGTCTCCAGAACAAACAAACAAACAAACAAACAAACAAACCCACCACTTCTCCCCATAATTGGCTACTTTTATTTGAAGGCAGCTGGTTCATAATCCTGTCATTGACGTGTACCTGACCCATGACTTGCCTGCCTGCCTGCCTAGCTCTACAATGCTGTCCTCTCTTCCTCTGCAGAGATTGAAAGGACAAAAATACAGGTCTATATGACACCAATTCAGAAAGTCAAATTTAGACATAGTGTTGAGCTTTCCTTCCATGCTTTATCATAATCCAGTATTTTAATGTATGCTGTGTTGGTAGCATTGCCTTGTTCTTAGCAGTTAAAGGTTTTAGAGAAGCTCCCACTAACATGTAGCCATAGTACATAATGTTGACACATAATTATTCTAGTAGAAGTGAAGAATATTTAAATGTTGTATAAGTAATACTAAAAAATCTCTTTGGAAGATTTTTTAAATCTAAAAGTCAATTTTTCCATTGACTTTTCTACTTACTGATACGAGCTGCCATATCAGTCTAGTTCCTCGCCACTTTTTTTCTAGTCTATTTTCTTTTCCAATGAATATACTACCTTCATGATGATTATTTCTTTTGGCTTCTCTTTCATTATTTTATGTCTGGCTGCTAAGTATTCCTTTGCTCGTACAGTTTCATAACTTTAGGGAGCGCTGGAGACTAATCAAACTACCCACAGGTACTTGAAGCTGTGTTTAGAATCTTCCCCACATGACTGCTCTGTTGGAGAACCTGAAACCAAAAGATTCCAAAATGACTCCTTTGGATATACTAAGAGGCAGCAATGAGACTCCTCGTGACCCTTCAGTCTATGGCCAGTAGCCCCCTCACTGGTGATGAGTATTTTAGTAAGATGAAGGGTGGAGAGGATCAGGATGGAAATAACAATGAGTTCACTCTGGGCTTTACCAACAGAATTTACCAACAGAACAGGCTTTGTAAGGAAAAAATTATGAGCGCTGTTCACAATTTTAAGAAAGACATGAGCACTTCGGGGGATTGTATCACATGTGGTAAAAATAATGTGGAAATTCTTGATACAAAATGTTGGAGAATCTAGAAGACCATGTTAGAATAAAGGCTTCAAAGTTCAGGGGAAAGGCTCTTTTTTGTTAGACTGGAGAAACGGACAAAACTCAAGATTTCTGTTAAATGATGCACAAGTGATTTCAGGTACTCAATGAGTCTGTACCAGGTAGCATTCTTCTCTCACCCACTTCAGTGTTAATTGAATCAATGGCCGAGAGAAGTCACATCAGGTCAACCTGAGGCCGGGTGCTGAGACCCCAGGGTGTTAGCAGGCTCAGGAAATAAGGCCTGTAATCTTGATCATCTGAGTTGATCCTTACCTCAGGAATCTGTGCTTTCAGAGGACTGAGATTTAAGGTCAGAGAACATGTGGATTAAATGCATTGGTGATGGACTCTGAGTCACCAATAATGCATTGATGTTCCTTTGAGGAAAGAAAGAAAAGTGCTTCCCTTGGAGACATTTAGCCAAGAACAAGTCCATATTCGAGTTCTCTACTTCATGACCCCTGTGTGTGTCTCTCCCTTGACAAAGGGATTTTTTTCTGTCTTTATTGAACAACACAGAACGCATCACATGAGGAAAGAATGGGATAGTTTACAAAAAAAAATCTTTAACAGGGTTTTACAAGGGATTAAGTCATTGACTCTGACTGACTCAGACAGCAGTCCATACTACAGACATCATTGTTTACCAACCAATTATCCACGTGTCATGTTTAACATTTACGGTAACTATTCACTTTTGAAGATTGCTTTTAACCTCTGCATTTGTTGCTTTCAGCAAATGATACACATGTATTACCTGGGGCAGGGCATGGAGTAGTAAGTAATTTAAGATTACAGTTGTGCATTAGCGTAGGTTGTAAACATTGATGATATGGGAAACCCAAGCCAAGTGAGGGTGATTGTTACATGGTTCTTTTTTTTTTTTTTTAAGATTTACTTGTTGTTATTTTATGTGTGTGGATGATTTGCCTGCATGTATGTCTGTACCTAGTTCCTGTGGAGGCTAGAGGAGGCCATCAGATCTCCTGGAACTGGAGTTACAAACAGTTGTGAACTGCCATATGGGTGCTGGGGATTGAACCCGGGTCCTCTGGAAGAGCAGCCAGTGCTCTTAACCGCTGAGCCATCTCTCCAGCCCATGGCTCTTTTTAAAAGCAGGTTAAACAGAGGCTGAACACACAGTAGGACAGCAGTCTTAGCGCTTAGGTGACCTCAAGGTGTATTATTAACTCTGGCTATGAGGTCCAGCAGAAGTTCCAGTCTTTCAGAATGCAAGGGACATTTTTATCACGATGCTTTGCCACAGAGACTGTGACTGAGCCCTGAAGAAAGAGGATCTTGGAGTGTGAGTGCTTAGGAGGGAATATATTCCTGGGGAGTTAGAGGTTCCACCATGGTGCTACTTTCCCCATAGTCTCCCGCTAGTGAAGATGTGTAGCTAGAGAGTTTTCTCTCCGGGTCCCGCCAAGCCCCGACAGTCCGACAGCCCACTTATAAAATAAACACACAGACACTTATATTATTTAAACTGTTTGGCCTAATGGATCAGGCTTCTTGTTAACTGTTCTCATATCTTAAATTAACCCATTTCTATTAATCTATACTTTGCCACGTGGCTCATGGCTTACTGGTACCTTACATCTTCCTTGTCATGGTGGCGGCTGGCAGTGTCTCTCTGCCTCAGCCTTCCACTTCCCAGAATTCTCTTCTCCGCTTGTCCCGCCTATACTTCCTGCCTGGCTATTGGCCAATCAGTGTTTTATTTATTAACCAATCAGAGCAACGCATTTGACATACAGAACATCCCACAGCAAAGATGTGCCCGAGAGGGGTTTTTATTGTTTGCTGGTTTGTGAAGAGCTGAAAATGAAGGTCATCTGAAGAAAACTGATTGTTTTTTATAATTTTTTTATTGAGACTTTTTATTCATTTTACATACCAAACACAGATTCCTCTCTCATCCCTCCTCCTGCTCCCCCAGCCTTCCTCCCCCATCCCACTCCCCATCCCCTCCTCTGAAAACGTAAGGCCTCCCACGGGGAATCAGTAAAGCCTGGTACATTCAGTTGAGGCAGGTCCAAGCCCCGCCCCCCAACTCCCATCAAGGCTGTGCAAGGTGTTCCACCACAAGTAATGGGCTCCAAAAAGCCAGCTCATGTACCATGGATGGATCCTGATCCCACTGCCAGGGGCTCCTTAATCAGACCAAGCTTCACAATTGTCTCCCCTATGTAGAGGGTCTAGTCTGGTCCCATGTAAGCTCCGCAGCTGTTGGTCTAAAGTTCCTGAGTTCTCACTAGCTTGGTCTGGTTGTCTCTGTAGATTCCCCCACCATGCTCTTGATGCCCTTGGTTTTTATAATTTTTAATATTTTAATCTTTCGGAAGAGAATATTGTCAGCAACGGTGTAGACATATGATCTTTAACTATTGCCTGTCGGCTTTCCAATATTTCAATGGTTCCATCTGGGGAGATTCTGTGCTGTTTTAAGGTGATGCAAAACACTGGCATCTTTCAGTCTGTGGTTTCAACTATGAAGAATCAAGATGTCCGACTTTGAATTACAGTCACTAAATGGGAGACAGCAAGGAAGGAACACTATATAGTTGAGCCTTGTTTTGTTCTGTTTTGTTTTTTTTTTTTCAATCCTGGCAGCTGAAATATATGGGAGCCAATAGGTGGGTTTTCATTTCTGTCTTCAATAGAGGAAATTTGTGAAGACAGGTTATTTTGGGGCTCTGCCAATGTATGGTCTACCATTCTTTGTCATGGAAATATGAACGAGTCTCCATAAATAATAGGGAGAGTTGAAGCGGAGCAATTGCTTGTTCCCTTGTTTTTAACAGAGATCAACTTTAAATATCTCTAAAGAAATGGCATCTAGTATTCAGATAACGGATCACTGAAACACCCTCTTCCTGTTCATTTTTATTCTTAAGCCTCGCCCACAGACCTAGAACTCCCAAGCCTGCAACAGAAGATGATGAACATAGCTTCAGCTCCAAGGTAAAATGCCCCTTTGTGAGATTAATTTTCTCTCTCTGAATTTGGATTTCTTATTATTTATTTTTAAACTCAGCAATGGTCTCTGTCATTGCATCTCAAAAGTTGACCAGAGAAAAACTTTTATATAGTTATGACCAGTTGGGTTTTTGGTTTGGGGCCTGCTTGTTTGTTTTATTTTGAGAAATGCCAGAGGTAGTAAATACTCTGAAGTAGGGGAGTTGGATTCAGGTATGGAAAATACATAACAGAAAGAATTTTATAAGGCATAGTTTTCACGATAGAGCAAATCTGAAATTTGAGCCAGGAACTTTGGGATAAATATACATTGTTGTGGTTTAATTTATTTTACTAGGGGCTAGAGAGATGGCTCAGTGGTTAAGAGCACTTGTTGCTCTTGCAGAGGACCCAGGTTCGGTTCCCAGTACCCACATGGTGACTCACAAACATCTGTAACTCCAGTCCCATGGGATCTGACGACGTCTTCTGACCTCCACAGGCACTGCACGCACGTGTGCTCATACAGACATGCAGGCAAACACACTACACATAAAATAAAAAAAAAGTAAAAAGATTTAAAAAATGAAGAAAATGGTGTGACTTTCATTATATTCATGTTTCAAAGTTATAAGGAAACTGAAAACTTATCCAACAGCTGATGGGTGGGCCTTTGATTTCAGAACAGTCCTTGGATATAGTTTCTTTCTCCTCCAAAACTTTGGATTCATTTTTTATTGTTCTTGACAGAATGTGTTCTTGGTTTTGACCTTTGTTTCTGTACTGAATAACATAAGAAATTATGGGGAATTACAATTAAAGCCCATCAAAATTTATACCTGTATTTTTCACATTGATTTAATCAAGTGAACACAAGTACAGGGCCTGTAAGGATCTGCACCAGGTCCTCTGCATATGTTGTTACTGTTAGCTTGGTGGTTTTGTGGGACTCCTAACGGTGAGAGGGGGTGTGTCTCTGACTCTTCCGCCTGCTCTTGGGACTCTTTTCCTCCCATTGACTTGCCTTGTGCAGCTTCACCATCAGGGCTTTTCCTTGTCTTATTGTATCTTGTTGTGTGCTGTCTGGTTGTTGTCTCTTGGAGACCTGCTCTTTTCTGAAGGGAAAAGGAGGAGGAGTGGATCTTGGGGAGAGGGCAAGACTGGGAGGAGTGGAAGGAGAGGAAACCGTGGTAGGGATGTATTGTATGAGAGAAGAATCTACTTTTAATAAAATAATAAAGTCTGTAGAATTAAATAATACATTTTTTTGCCCAAATAGTTACAAGCTGCACAAGTAGAGATTCAACCATGGAGTAGAAATATAATTTCTGAGTTTTTATGTTTAGCTCACATTCTGAGTTTCACATTTAATGTTTTAAATTTTAGGCTTTTACTTACTCACTTAAATATTCATCTTAAGTTTCCTGCACACTAAGAGCTAGCAGAAGGTAAGAAACCTACCTGATGATGGGTCACATTTAGTTCCTAGAATAAAGTTCTGCACATGAACAACATTTTAATTATTTCAATGTGAAGAAAAAAAATAGGAAAATACTAGTAATTAACTATATTGAATATTTTAAATGTACCTTAAATTCATTTTCCTTATTAATGTTTAAGATGTGTACTCTGGGGTGATTTTCTTTAAGGAGCTCTGTCATAAATGAACAGGGAACTACTTAGAGCAGGGCCATAACTAGCGAAGGTTTGCTGGGTCCTCAGCATCTTCCAGCTGTGCCTTTAGATTGCGGTTTTACATGAGTGTCTTTTCCATTAAGTGTCTTCATACTGTGCATTGCTGTCTAGCGTTCTAAGGACCAGTTATTTCTCTTGATTAAAAGCTGAAGCAAAGGGGCTGGAAAGATGGCTCAGAGGTTAAGAGCACTGGCTGCTCTTCCAGATTCCCAGGAACCACATGGTGGCTCACAGCCATCTATAATGAGATCTGGTGCCCTCTTGAAGCATGCAGGCATACATGCAGACAGAATCAATCAATCAATCAATCAATCAATCAATAAATAAATAAATAAATAATTGATTAAATAATAAATAAGTAAATCTTTTTTAAGAAAGAAAAAGCTGAAACAATACTTCTTTTTCCAATTTGTCTTTCTCTCTATTAGAAATGGTCTAGTTTTCATTCTGGAGTAGACAGTTTTGGTCCCCTAACTCTATTTCTCATTTCATAGTAATAAAATGAACCTTTTATCATTGCAGTTTTTACAAAAGTAGTCTTAGCTTAAGAAAAACAGCTGATGCCAGGCAGTGGTGGTGCACACCCTTAATCCCAGCACTGGGGGCGCATCTCTAGGAATCTCTACAAGTTCAAGGCCAGCCTGGTCTACGGAGTGAGTTCCAGGACAACTGAGGCAACCCAGAGAAACTCTGTCTTGAAAACACAAAAAACAGAAAAAAGAAAAAAGGAAATAAAATAAATATTATTAGCAATATATAAATGCATGGGCCAGTTGTATGCATGACATGCTTTTATTTTGGTGTCTGCCAACCCAGCACTACATTTGCCAAAAGTCCGTCCACCAGATCCCCCCACATTGTTCATTCCTGGAGTGGATCATTCCTGGATCCAAACTGCTAAGGGTTTGCTAAGTATGCAAAGACTAATGTCTACAATTTTAACAGTAGTAAATATATACTATTTATTAGACTATTTGTCCAGTTTTAAACTACATTTGTGTGTGGTTCAAGTAGGAAATGTGATCCATCAGGATGCTGATTAGGCATAGGAAAACCAGGATAATTTTAAAATAGGTTTTTGTTTTTTCTTTTTAAAAGCTTAATTGTACTATCATATAAGTTTATATTTTAAAATTATCTAAGGCAGGTTCTCAATATGTTGAACATATTTTCCTTAGACTGTTTGGCTCAAGGCTGGAGAGATGGGAGGTTCAGCGGGTTAGAGTACTTGCAGTTTCCCAGAACCCAGAACCCTGTGGCCACTCAGTGTGGGTAACTCCAGCTCCAGGGGATCTGGTGCCCTCTTTTGGCCTCTACTGCAGCAGACATACATGCAGGCAAAAAACACTCATTCACATAAATTTAAAACACTTTAAATCTTTAAAAACAGAAAATCTATTTGGCCCAAATGACCTTCCTGCTCACACCCAAACGACTTGGACTCTAGGAGCACAGCACCTGCCTCGGCTCACGATGTAAACACTTAGGAATTATTTTCAAAAGGAGCCTTCCTGTAACATTTTCTTTTTTAAAAAAATTGTAGTTTTGTAATATTTTCTGTAAGTAAACTGCAAAAGCTCTGGGTTTGGTGTCCCAGGTTTCGGCACCAAAATGTTAGTAAATTGATGGCTGAAACTTAACTTCTTCGACTTGTGTATAAGAAGTTCAGCTGCAGTCAGAGCTCTCAGACAAGGTGCCCACCTTGAATAGTCTGATCTAGTTTTTTTGACAGGTATGCAACAGGTGCAAAGGAAGGTCCCAGGTGATGACCCAGGACCCTAAGAGCGTATCCTTCCTTTTCTTTAACATAGAGGGGGAAGGGGCGGGGTAAGTCTGGAAGGTGAAGGGCTGGAGCCTGGAGAAGGGCTTGTTGAAGCTTACGAAATGGCTTGGTAACCGGGGCTAGAAGAGATTCATGTGAGAGGCCAAAGGCTGCTTTATAGAAGGGACGAGCAAGAAGAGAGAAGGAAGTAATCCAAGAGCGTAGGAAGCCTGCCATTCCTAGAAATGATAGGATTTCATCCTTTGTAGTAGGGACTGTGAGTGACTGGATTAAATGCTTTCTATCTGGAGTTATGGCCTTGTGAGTTGGAGTAATGGCTAATCCTAGATAGGTAACCTGAGGAGTGGACATCTGAACTTTAGAGGGTGAAACCCTGTATCCTCGACTGGACAAAAAGTTTAATAAGGTAGAGGTGTCTGCCTGGCTGATCTGCAGGGATGGACTACAAAGGAGAAGATCATCTACATATTGTATGACTTTGGATTTAGGAAGAGACAAGGAGAGTAAGTCAGAAGCTAAAGCCTGGCCAAATAAATGTGGGCTGTCACGGAATCCTTGGGGCAAGACAGTCCAAGTGAGTTGGGTAGAGACGTGGGTATCTGGGTCAGTCCATGTGAAGGCTAAGATATTTTGTGACTGGGGGTCATTTTGTTTTCTATTGAGATCTTTTAATTCCGTGTACCAATGCACATTCATATGGGGGAAATGACTTGCATATGTTATTATAAATGTACATTTCCTGCCCTCGGTATATTGTGTATGTAATTGCGTAACTGACCTTCTTATTTCATTTTTTAAATTTAGTTTTATGTAGGTTTGTGTTATTTCATTTTTCTTGTTTTTTGTTTGTTTGTTTGTTTGTTTTTTTCAAGGCAAGGTTTCTCTGTGTTATTTTGGTACCTATCCTGGATCTCGATCTGTAGACCTGGTTTTTTTTTTTTTTTTGGTTGTGTTATTTAATTTTTTTCACTTGAATATATTTTCCAAATCAGTGTTTTGTTTGTTTGTTTTGTTGGTTGATTTTTCAGGACAGGGTTTCTCTGTGTGTATCCTTGGCCATCCTGGAACTTGCTCTGTAGACCAGGCTGGCCTTGAATTCAGAAATCCACCTGCCTCTGCCTCCCAAGTGCTGGGATTAAAGGCGTGTGCCACCACCGCCTGGTGCAAATCAGTGTTCTTAAACCCATATGCTTTTCAAGTAATTTCATTTCCTCTTCCAAATGGAAGTATTCACTTGTATCTTCTAAGTGATCTGTGCTTCAAATGTCACACAACAGGAGGGGAAGACACCGAACCTTACCACTTCTTGGCTTTCTTAACTGTGTGTCCCTTTTCCCACCCTAAGAAAAATAGCATTCAGTAAACTATACTGAAAAGCTGACCTGGCGAAGCCCTGAACGCCAGCCCTCCCACTAGCAACAAAGCCCTCCCCCAGCAACAAAGCCCTTCCCCTAGCAACAAAGCCCTTCCCCCAGCAATAAAGCCCTCCCCTAGCAACAAAGCTGCCCTTTCCCTCCTGGCTCAGTTGATGGGGAGAATAGATGGATTCCCAGGGTCCAAACTCCTGGCTGTTGAGAGCATGAGACTCTGCAGGATGGCGCCGGTGGATTTAGGAGTGGAACAACGGTTATTTCAACTCAGGAACATCGTAAATATCACCACTGTTTTTTAGTGATCATTGCTATACATTAGAGCTGAATTCACTACAACAGCCACATGCCCACGCGGTCTGTGAAGTGTGGTAAGTTTCAGGACTTCATGTGACTTCTGGTTTATCTTCCTTAGGGAATGTTTTGTTTTGTTTTGTTTGTCTTTTTTTCTGTTTCTCCCCCCTCAATTTTAAAAAAATGATTTCCACTGGTCTCAATTCTTTTCCTTATTAGTGTCTTTTGGTCCATCTTTGTGTCGAATCTTTGCTTATTTATTTATGATGTTTTGTTCACTAACTTTATGTGGCTTTCTTCATTGACTTTCGTCCCAGTGGTATTGTTGTCTTTTGTCTCTTTAGGAAGAGAGGAATTCATGTTATCATTTGTCGTAACTCTTTATGCACTGAGAAGCAACACCCTATGTGTGTTATGAACCCAGTGCATCCAAGGAGGCATTACTAAGAGGCAAACCCACACATTCCCTCAAGATATCATTCATGCAGACACAGCAGGCAGTTAGCAGATCCCTCAGTGAGCTATGGGAAGTGAGCTCTTGCCTTGGGACCAGGGGTGCAGACAACACAGACAGAAGAAACCAAGGACTGCCTACCACAGACAAGAGGGATGCCCGTGTAATTGGGAAGCTCTGTACACCGTGTCCCGAGACTCTACTCCCTCAAAATGTAAGTGCTTGTCACAAAAATGCCTTGTCACACATGGACTGAGTTACCGAGGCTCTTTAGTAGTAGACCTTAGCTGCATAGTTTTGTGTCATTTCTCAAACAGATGAGCATGGAATGTTCTTTGCAGGACGTGTCACTTTAAGAGACAGAAATGTGCTTTGGGTGACACATTGAGATACTCTGCAGTCGAGACGACCGAGCTTATTAATTTAATAAACTATTCAAAACCTCCATCTTCACGAGCTGAAATTTGCAACCCTGGAGGTGAAGAGAGAGCCCTTTCCCTCGGGAAGCCTTTTGTTAAATGGAAAAACAAGCAGGACCCCAAAACCACACAACCAACACTGTGACAGGGACACGGGCTCTCGGAACCAGTAAACGTGGCGGGAGGTATGGAGAGGGCGGGGCAGCCCCAGGGGGCTGACAAGGGGCAGCAGGGTGGAGAGGACAGTGAGGAGAAGGAAGAACTCCAGCTCTCAGTTATTCCCTCAGTGCATGACATGTTTATAGGCACATGACATGTTTATAGGGACTTTTATAGGGAGAACTGTTTTGTTTTCTAAGTTTTTTTTATATTAGTACACAAGCCAATGCATTTTCTTATAGGATTGTCACGTGTACTTTCGTACTAGTTTTCTGTTGCTGTGATAAAACTCCATGGCCAAAGACAGATTAAGGGGGTAGAGTTTATTCTGGCTTAAGGTGCCAGAGAGATGAGTCCATTATGGTGGAGCTGAGGCACAAGCAGCAGGCATGGCGGCTCAGTTCTTGAACCACAGCACAAAGCCGGGGGAGGGAGCCAACTGGAAGTGGTAGGGACTTTTACATCTCAGAGCCCAGCTCAGTGATACATTTCTTCCAGCAAGGCTGCACACCCAAACCTGCCCAAAGAGCCACCTACTGGGGACCATGTGTTCAGATGCCAGAGACTATGGGGGACATTCTCATTCGACTACAGTTTGGCTTTTGGTTGATTGTCTTTCCCACTAACTGGACCTTTTCCCCCACCCCCACCCCTGACCCGGTCACCTGCTGCTCCAATTTCATAGGGATTTTGTTGGACTGTTTTATGAGTCTCCTACTCATAATCATCTTGATGAACTCTTTACCCACCCCCATCACTGGTCCTTTCTGATATGATTTATCTTCCTGTTCAACACACATACTACACAGACACACACAGAGACCCAGACACACATGCACAAATATTCCTTGGATTTCTGTTAAATGCAATTAACATTATATATTATATATAAATTAAGATCTAAGACCATATGCAGAGAAGCATGAAGTAATTTCTTAGTCTGGATTATACTGCTTAAAGTAATAATTTCTAGTTTTATTGATTTTTCTGAAAAATTTCATTTTTCCTCATAGTTAAATTTTCTTATATATGTACTTCACTTTAATTTTTCTTTTCTTTTTTTTGAGACAGAGTCTCACTATGTAGCTCTAGCTGGCCTGGAACTCTATGTAGACTAGGCTGACCTTGAACTCAGAGACCTGTCTCTGCCTCCTAAGTGCTGGGATTAAAGGTCTAGCTGGTACCATGTCCAGTTCACTTTATCCATTCCCATGCTGTTGGTCATCGAGACTGAATCCATTTCCTAGGTCTTGAGACCAGAGTAAGCACAGATGGACAAATTTTTCTCTGCTGTTGTCCTAACCCTAAGAACTACTGCCCTTTGTGTGCCCATCCAGGATTGAGACTCCTGGATCATCCACAGCCAAACACCAGGCATTGGAGAGAGGGAGGAGGGATTGTGAGCAAGGGGGGTCAAGGTCATGAAGGGGAAACCCACAGAGATAGCTGACCTGAGCTCGTGGGAGCTCACAGACTCTAGACTTACAGCCAGGGAGCCTGCACGGGACCGACCTAGGCCCTCTGCATGTGGGTGACAGTTGTATATCTTGGTCTGTCTGTGGGGCCCCTAGCAATGGGACTGGAACCAGAACCTGTCCCTGGTGCATGAGCTGGCTTTTTGGAACCTATTCCCTATGATGGGATGCCTTGCCCAGCCTTGATGCTGGGGGAGGAGCTTGGTCCTGCCTCAATGTGATGTGTCATGCTTTGTTGACTCCCATGGGAGGAGGAATAGGTGAGGGGGTGGATGGGAGGTGGGGGGAGGGAAGGAGAAGAGAGGAGGGAGGGGAAATCGTGGTTGGTATGTAAAATAATGAAAATAAAAAAACCAAAAGGATCCCTGGATCATGTGTGGTTCTACTGTGGGATTTTGAGAAACCTCTGTACTGCTGTTTCTCTGTGATATATGATATACTATACATTGTGGCTGCATACTTCACTCCCCTCAGCATCGTTAGAGTTCTTCCTTCCCCACATCCTTGCCAACATTTCTAGTCATTGTTTCCCTGATGCTAGATATTCGGACTAGCATGAGATGGGATCTCAAAACAGCTTTAAAATGTATTTCTCTAATGGCTAAGGAAGCTGAACACATTTTAAAATGTTCATTGGCCATTTGTGTCATTATTTGAAAACGGCTTACTTTGTGGCCCATTAGTCACCAAGAAGAATGTGCATCCCCTACTGGTCAGATGGGATATTCTTTAAATATCTATTAAATGCAATCAATTTGTGTATGATTTCAGTCTGGAATTTCTTAGTTTTAGTTTAGAAGTTCTATCTAAAGATGAAAGTCAGGTGTTGAAGTTTCTCACTATTGCTGGATTGGTACCTACCTGTTTCTTCCATGCTGTTAGCGTTTGTTTCTATGACAGCGGGGGACCTAACATTCTCACCTAAACATGGATTTTACATCGTCTTGAGGAATCACTGCCTGCCCTTTCTACCCACTTCTGGTGAGCTGTGACTTGTACTCCTCTTACCTACTGTGAGAGTAGTCACACTGATGCTGCGGGGAGTCCACTTGCTTAATAGCTTGATCCCCACTTGTTGAGTTTTGGGGTGTCTTTGGCTGTGCTTTGTATTTCTTATAAACAACTGACAGCTGAGTTCTGGTCCTTCACAGTGGTTATTCTTTGTTTTGTGTATATATATATAGTGTATAAGTGTGTGTGCAACTGAGTGTGGTCGTGTGTGTGTGTGTGTGTGTGTGTGTGTGTGTGTGTGTGCAGAGACAGGAGGGTGTGGCTAGAGTTTTCCTGCCTGGCCCACAGTCAGGACAAATCTCTTTCACCTGCCAGTCCCACAGCCGCTC
>CABHPQ010172449.1:18313-38530 GCA_902168405.1 Peromyscus aztecus
TCTGTGAGTATATCTATCTGTGTGGGTGTGTGTATCTGTGTGAGTGTGTATGTGTGTGTGTGTATCTGTGTGAGTGCTCACATACTTGTATGGGTGGGTGGGTGGACTCCAAGCATGTTATTTACACAGGTGATGGGATTTGAACTCTGCTCTACCTGGTTACGCAGCAGGCAATCTTAGCCACTGAGCCACCTCTCCAGCCCCCTACTCACAGTCGTTTGGAGCAGGCTGAAGTCAGCAGCTGATGCTTGGATGTGGTAGAATAGAATATTTAACATGTAAAGATGTGTTGCTTTTGTCTATGCTGCATTTGTTTAACTATGTCAAGATGTGTTGCTGTTTCACTTCGCCTGCCCACGGCAGCTGATTGGTCTGATGAAAAGCTAAATGGCCAATAGCTAGGTAGAGGAGGGATAGGTGGTGGGCAGAGAGAAAAGAGGAGCCAGCCAGCCAGAGACCAGCCACCCAGACTTGGAGGATGCAGGAAAGCAGGATGGACAGTACATAGATGTACTGTCCTTGTCTTAAACAAGCCTTGAGTTAGTACATAGATTAATAGAAATGGGTTGATTTAAGTTAAAAAAAAAAGCTAGCTAGAAACATGCCTAAGATAAGGCCAAGCATTCATAATTTATAATAAGTCTCCATGTCATGATCTGGGGAGAAACCCTGTCTCAAAAAACCAAAAAAAAAAAGAAAGAAAATGCATATATGAAGCTAAATAATCTTTTTCCTGTAACTAATTTCATTAGTACTTAGCATGACTCCAAGTATGATAAAGAATTTGATCTTTATGAAGTGACTATTTATTTTCATGTCTTAATCATCTTTAACAGTTTACAACAAATTAGCCTTAAAAAATGACAATTTCTGAATTGAAGCTTTTTTTAGTGTCAAAATAATTATAATTTCTTTTAATATATTTTTATTTATTTACTTATTATGTATACACTCGCCAGAAGAGGGCACCAGATCTCATTATAGATGGTTTGTGAGCCACCATGTGGTTGCTGGGAATTGAACTCAGGTCCACAGGAAGAGCAGCCAGTGCTCTTAACCTCTGAACCATCTCTCCAGCCCCCTAAAATAAAACTTTTAACTCATAAACACAGTCCATAGAGAGACTGGGAAATTTCCTGATTCTTTTATAGTACACCATTAAAGAATGTAACAGTTTCTTATATGACTCAGTTTCTCAAAATAGCTTAAGCTTAACAAAGTTAGCAAAGACAAGGAGACTAGACATATTCTTAGGCATGAATAGACCTTAAGTAAGGAGAGACATTCTCTGAGCCAGTGATTCTCAACTTTCCCAATGCTCTGATCCTTCAACACAGTTCCCCATGTTGTGGTGACCCCTCAACCACAAAAATTATTCCCACTGATATTTCACAACTGCAATTTTGTCACTGTTATGAATGTCAGTGCAAATACCCAAGGCTATGTCCTAGGCTACCCCTGTAAAAAGGCCTTTCAACCCCCAAAGGGTCGAGACTTATAGGTTGAGAAGCTACTCCAAGCCCTTTGCCAGACTGCTTAGGTCATTGTCTTGCTATATCATAAGAATATCCCAGTTTCTGCTGTGTAGTATTTGGTGCTCATAGCTGTGGCCCTAATTTTTAACCTTTTTTGTTTATTTTTAAGTTAAAATATTAACAATATAAAACAATTTATAAACTTAAGATGTCTCATAGCCTTACAAATTTAAATATCTTAAAAGCTATTCCTTAAAAAAATATCTGTTGCACGAATCCTAATTGGTCTTATAATAAAAGCCCAGAGCCAGATATTGGGGTAAATGCTGAAAGTTCAGAGAGACAAAGGAACAAGCCACTAGAGAAATTTCTCACTACTACCGAATCCTGAAGCTGAAAGGCAGACAAGATCCTGTCTCCACAAATCCTTAGGCTGAATGCCACTGAGTCCTCAGCCGGAAGGGCACCAAACTCTTGTCTCCTCCCGCCTTATATTCCTTTTTCTGCCCAGTCATGTCACTTCCTGTCTCAGCCTTCCCAGTGCTGGGATTAAAGGTGTGTGATCCCAAGCAGGGGGCTCAAAGGTGTGTGTTACCACTGCCTGGCTCTGTTTCTCTTTTAGACTAGATTAATCTTGTGTAGGCCAGTGTAGCTTTGAAATCACAGAGATCCAGAGGATCTCTGCCTCCTGAGAGCTAGGATTAAGGGTGTGTGCCACCACTGCCTGGCCTCTATGTTTAATCTAGTGGCTGTCTCTGTCCTCTGATCGTCAGTCAAATTTTATTTGTTAGAGTACAAATAAAATATCACCACAAAATGCAGGGTTTTTATTTAAATTTTCTGTAAAGTTCCAAAATCCGCTTTAAAAAGTTTAAAATCTCTCAACTGTGTGCTCCTGCAATATCAAAAAAAAATAAAGTACTTTTTTTTACTTCAAGAGATAGAAAACAGGGCATAACCACAACTGGCATAAGACAAAACCAAGTTCCAACAGTGCAAAGAATCTATAGCTCAGTATCTGGGATTTATTCACAATCCTTTGGGTTTTCTCAAGGGGCGTGGCTCACCTCTCTGGCCTCACCCTCAGCAGCACATACATAACCCGCCTTCTAGATTCCAGCCTGCTCCATTTCACTGTGGCTGGTGCTTCTGGTGACTATCACATGGCACAGTTATTTCCAAAATTGCTGGGGTCCACCATTGCCACTGAACTCCCTAGGAACTCTAGCCATGCTGCATATTTGCAAGCCTCAGATGTTCCCCATGAGCCCTTCATATCTTTAAAACCGTTCACCTGGGTGATTCTTATATCACAAAGTTTGGCTGCCAGCACAAGGTACATTCTTGCATATGAAAGCATGGAGGTGCAGCTTTAATACCTTATTAAACAAGAATTGTGTTTAAATCCTGTCTTTCATCAACCTTGTTTTCAGGACAGGATAGGAATTGTCATATAAAAATCCATCCTAATCAAAAATACCTTGGAGACCTGCTGTTGCCTCCTTGGTAGGTCTACACCACATGGTCACCTTTAATCAAGATGGTGGTGAAGTCACATGACATCTGCCTTCTCCAATCCTAGCAAAGGTGGCTGCCTGCCATGTGGCTGTCTAAAAATGGTGGCAATCCACATGTTGCTTATATTCCCAAATGGAATCATGCAATATGGCTCCTTTAAGATTACCTATGCACAGATTTTTAACTATCACCCCCATATTATGAGTTTTTAAGTTAACTTTTTTTCACAGATTTTTGCAGATCTTTAACCATATTCAAAAAATAAACTTATAAATCTTGAGATACAGAATGTTCACCTAGACCAAGTCTAATTTTTTTGGCTGTTCATTTGCTTTCTTTCCCCTGTCACAGTGTCAGGTAGATCTACAGACACAGGACGTAGAGGAAACTTTTAAATATGCTTGGGTCTAGAGAAGGGAGAGCCATAACCCAACTCCAGAGCCAGCTTTCCAATAAAGAAGAACAGCAAAAAACAACTTTAAAGTTATCCACACCAAAAAAGGCATCTGAACTCCTGCTAACCCAAATCCAGTGACCAGAGAGCTCAGAGATAAATTTTGAGCCTTGGCCATAGAAGCAGCCATGGCAGGCAGCAGTGGTGACTGGTGGCTGGTGGCCACAGAGACAGCAAAAATATCTGACCCATTTCTGTCTTGGCGCCATGTTTAAACAACACTTACAGACACACCAGAAAACAGAGAAGACAAAACTTTCCAAGAAAGCAGGCAGATACAACTTCCTTGAGAAACAGACAGACAAAACTTTGCAACAAGAGAAACAAAACTTTCCATAGGAAACAGACAAAACTTTCCAATCAACCAGAACCAGGTGGGCAAGTGACGTCTCACTGTTTGCTCTGGATGGGAGAATATTAGGGTCCTGTCAAAACCCCCTCCACATCTCAGAGAGGGATCCCACAAAACAGAACCAGACTATGACTAACCAGGAGGTCTCTGTAGATCCTTGATGCATTTCTCAGTATGGCAGTTCACGCTGGTAGCCACCGTATGGCAGCCTTTGAGCCTTGGAACATCTCAAGGCATGTGCCTCCAGAAGTGGGCCCTCAGCCCTGGAGTTGCAGAGTGAAGGTCCAGCTTTAGAATTTGGATGGGCAGTCTGGATCTTGCTGGGGCCTCCAGAAAATGTTAATGCCACCAGTCAAGAATAAGACCACTACCACAGTTTAAAGTCAAATTTGAAGCAAAGCTTAATTAAATACTGGCCAGGTGGATGGACTCTGGCCAGGTCCATCTCTGGTTTCTCAGAAAATGTCCCCAAGTCATAGTTTGCAGGGGCTTAAGTATTTCCCATCAGGTTCAATCAGGGGCAAGCATACGTCCTGAAGTATTTTCTGCTTATGTACCTCCAGCCTACATCCAATAAGAGTAAGGCAATCAACCCCAAAGTGTTTAGTTTGTGCAGAACCCTGGCAGGTGAGACATGAGGCAGTTTCTTTCAGTGGTTAGTGCTACTATAATTCAGGTGGAATAGTCATCATGTCCTATCTTCTTTGGAGATTAAAAGGTTTTTGTGAGGAGCTGCCTTGTCTCTATAATGGGAAGTTTAAATATTTCAAATGCTGTATTCAGCAGATCTGTGAAGAGGACCATCTATCCAGTATGTCTGATTTTAGGCTTAACCTTAAGAGTTTATAAGCAGAGATAAGAGACTTTAGGAAGTGTAGAAGAGAGGAAGACGTAAGAAATTCGGGGGTCCTGTGTGAGCTTCAGGAGGAGCTCCACCAGGGGAAAAGATGGAGCAGGCAGCTCCGAGGAAGGAGCTGCAAGCAGGAGCAGGCTGGGCAGATGCAGGCGAGAGCTGAAAGATGGCACAGTTTGCAGGCCAGGAAGGACTGCAGTTCCTAGGGAGATGGAAAATGGTTGAGTTGGGAAGTGGAGGTAGGTGGAAGGTGGGTGGAGAGAGGTGGAAGATGGGATCTGAAAAGGCCAGTGATTGAGGGTTGCTGTGGAGTGGGTAAGGAGGACCTTATCAAAGGTGGAGAATTTGGCTTCAGGACAGGAAGGGGAGGGAGGCAGCTTCGGATGGCCGTGGGCTCTGGCAGTGGACTTTTGTCACTGTGCTGCAGGGACAGCGGGGACAGCAGCAGGGGAGGGCTTTTGGAGAGGTGAAAGGCTCCCACGTGGTGATATTGTGTTTGTGATCTGAAGATCAGAGTGCGGAGCTAAGCCACTAGTTAACCATAGAGGCCAGGCAGTGGTGGCTCACACCGTTATTTCAGCACTTAGGATCTCACGCCTTTAATCCCAGTGCTAGGGAGATGGGATATGGAAGTGATATGGCTGCATGGAGAGAGGAATATAAGGCAGGAGGAGACAGGAGCTGTAGTGGGTAGCCATTCCAGCTTTGGTCTGGAAGCTCCAACCCCCATTGAGGCTTCGGTAACTATCACGCCTACAAGGCGGGGCCAAGGGAGGGCCTGAAGACCTGAGATGGGGACACACGGAGCTCTCTTGTTTCCTGGACCTGGATGCAAGAGGTAGACCAAGGGGAGTTCTCCAGAGAACACCGCTGGACTGCGCTGCATCTTTTCCAGAACCCGCCACCTAACTATCCCTTCATTTGTAAGTTACCCACTAAATAAATCTTCCTTTTAACTACGTGGAGTGGCCTTAGTAATTTCACCAATAAGGAGCTCTGTCTCTTTCAGGCTGAGGAGTTGTTGAGGTAAGAAGTGGTGGCTGTGGCTTGATCCTTTGTCTCTCTGATCTCCAGGCAAGCTTTATTTGTTAGATCACAAACAAAATTTCATCACACTCCCAGAGCTGCATGACTGTGGCAGTGGTGGCGACAGCAGCATTGCATGTGGGTGGCAGGGAGACATTGGAGGGCTGGTGACCCACTGAGGGGTGGACCCAGAGCGCTGAGCCGTCAGTCAGCCATGCAGAGGAGGTTTTGATGGCCAATAGTAGGTGAGATGGGTAAAGAGAATGCAAGGGAAAGCTTGGGGATGGGGGAAGCAGGTGGAAACAGAGGCAATTTTTGGAGAGGGGCCAGGGAGGGAGGGGTATCCCCTTCTGTTGGTCCATGTGCCCACAAAATTGTAAAGGTTGTCATTTTATTTGATTATCTAGGGGAGTATAAGGACCATTTTTGAGTGCTAAGCTACACCAGTAATGTTGGGTGTGAACTGGAGTCTTTAGGAGACATCCCAGAGGTATATCAGTCAGAAAGGAAAGAGCTGATCCTCTTTGTGAGTGGTGACTGGGAGCCAAGGTCCAGAGCCAAGCGTGCCCCCCAGGTTCTCGCATGTCAGATAGAGAGGTCTCTAGGAGGGAGGGGTCATTACCCAAGCTCCATCACCAAGAGAGGGACTGGTCCAAGGAGAAATCTAGGGCCTGCCGACAGGATTTTCAGACAGTTCGGAGCAGGTCTGAGACTAGCCAGCAGAAGCAAAAGGAAACCTGCCAACCAAGCCAACCTGAAGAAAATGTGCCTGCCCAGCCATCCAAGGGAGTCCTCTGTGGTCACGGAAGGCTGTGGTAGGTGCATTTTCCCCACCCCCACAAGACAGAGTGGGGGTGCCAGACACTCAGTGGTCATCACTGATGTCCTGGGGCATGTTTAGGGTGGCTAGTGTCTTACTTAGGGTTTTGTTTCTGTGAAGAGACACCATGACCATGGAAACTCTTATAAAGGGAAACATTTAATTGGGGCTGGCTTAGAGTTTCAGGGGTTTAGTCTGTTATCATGGTGGGACATGGTGGTGTGCAGGCAGACATGGTGCTGGAGAAGGAGCTGAGAGTCCTATATATTGATCTGCAGGCAGCAGAAGCAGACTGAGTCCTACACTGAGCTTAGCTTGAGCATATGAGACCTCAAAGCCTGCCCCTACAGTAACACACTTCCTCCATCAAGGCCTCACCTACTCCAACAAGGTCACACCTCCTAATAGTGCCACTCCCTACGGGCCATGCCTTCAAACACATGAGCCTATGGGGGCCATACCTGTTCAAACCACCAGTCATTAAGACACAACATGAAACAAAGTCCAAATGTATAAATTCTAAAAAGTTAAAGTAGAAAAGATTAAAATGAAAATAAGCAATCAAAGTGAAAGATGGTGTTATGGCTACAGTCAGCGTTTGTTCGCACTAGGGAGGCCGCCTTCCTCTTCCCCTTCGTTTGTTTCCAGATGTGCAGGTAGAGCCGTGGCCTGATCACAAGTCAGTGCACCCTCCCAGTTGAGAAAGAGTTCTGTGACCAAAGTGTTCTTTCTGCTGGTATCCCAGGTCTGAGGATGCAGACCTGCAAATAGGCAGTTTACCTTTGGTGTCTGGGGTGTTTGTCTGTCTGGACAACACTTTCTGATACTGTGGTTCTAAATGGTGTAGAAAGGTTACTCACCTGCGTTCATCCTTTGTGGTATCGGGACACTGCAGCCAGTTGCAACGTGTACTTCCTGGGATCCAGTGTAGCTCCTCAAGCAGTGTGGGGATGACAAGTGGGTGTCAGGGTATCAATCCTCTCAGACTCAAGACCACACTTCTTCTCTCTACAGACTCCAGTGATCCAGTCACCCATGTTCACTGAATCCAACCTTTGGATTGGGTATCCAGCAGATTGGCCGGAACCCATTAAGTTCTCCAGGCAACCAGCGGTCTACAACCCAATCGAATGGAGGGTAAAACTGGCTTTAAAAAGACTTTAAGCTTAGCTGAAAAGCATGTAGTATTGTGTTTTTAAAATAAGTTAAACTTTTTTTCTTTTTTAATACAGGAAGACATGGAATCTCAGTCTGTTTCTCTAGAGGAAAGCAAACACCCGGGGTCAGTGTTGTTGGGAAATGCACAGACACATGAGTGGCCAGCCAGGTACAGGCATTCATTTCTCTGAGAAGAGCCAGCTTAGTGGTGATCAGAAGGGGTGAGAGCCACGTGCATCGGACATATTAGATTTATAGGAGAAATTTAACACACAGTGATGAGAATATAGTGCGAATTATCAAAACAAAGCTTAAATCAATAGAAAAGGTAATTATTCAGATTAATTTCCTGCTTTGTAAAGAGTTTGCAGTTTTATGTCTGATTCCACATTGGCCTAAGTTGTTTTGTGTATGTGTGTGTGTTGTTTTTGCCTCCCAGCTTCTAATGTGCATTTTCCTATAAATTAAATCCAAATTTAATTGACATTTATATTTATAAAAAACTGAGTCATTAAATACCAATTGGTGCTGAATATACTTTTCTCATCATACGTGTTGGTTTTTAGCGGCGCTCTTACCCTGCGAGGAAAAGTCACAAAACATGACAGAATCCCCTAACAAGAGTTTTATTAAGATGAGGAGAAAAGGATAGATGTGATCAGGCCTGCTGAAAGGACACATGTGTGAAGGGGCAGGGGAACACGGGGCCAGCTTTTAAAGGCCAAGCCGCACCTGCGCACACAGGCCCACGTGGCTACTCCGTGCATGCACATAGATCACGTGGTTGCACTGCACTTTAGCAACCACGCAGTCATGGGTCACATAGGATGTATGGCCCGGAAATGACTAGGTGGAAATAACTAAGTGTCCCGCTGGGCATGCGCGACCGTGGGGTCATGGTAGGGATTTCTATCAGTATGGCCCTGCTGTGAGTGTTTGAGGATTATTCATGTCACTTGATCTCTGAATGACTGTTCCTTGTGACTGACATACTCCAGTCAGTATTTCTCACCTCTTCTTTGGTAGTGAATTTTCAAGGTTCCCATTTTATTTGGCTTGGAAAGTGTGGATACAGTAGCTTTCTGTGAATAAATTTTCCTCAGTGAAGACCAGTCAAGTGGGTGTTGAAGAGAAGAGAATTAGGTTTCAGAGTCACATTCTCTGGGGTTGAACGCCAGCCTCTGGACCTGCTGTGACATCTTGGAAATATTACTTGTCATCAACTATCTTTCCTCTAATGTGAAAAGGAATATGATATAGCCAAGATTATTATTTAATATGTAAATTTACATTTAGTTCAGTGTCTACCTCAATCTCATTCACATTGTTAATTGAATGCTATGACTAATAATTGTTCTAATTAAAATTATCGTTTTTATGCAAAAGGATGTTACATATTTAACCTGTATCTGATGACTATATGTCATAATATTTTGAAATCAGAATTGGAGAGAAATACCAAATTCTTCATTTAAATTGTGACATACATCAAAGTTGGAGTTAAAGGCGCTCAGATAATTCCAGCAATACAGAAGCGTCTCTGAAGCCGAGAGCACTGTGCTGTCATCCACCCCCACCTTGTTTTACAGTGCCTTAGGGTTTCTAGTGCTGTGATGAAACACCATGACCAAAGCCAACTTGGGGAGGAAACGATTGATCTCAATTACACTTCCAGATAACAGATAGCTGAGGGAAGTCTGGGCAGGAACTCCAGCAGGTCACGTACCTGGAGGCAGAAACAAGCAGAAGCCATGGAGGGTTGCTGCTTACTGGCTTCCTCCTCATGGCTTGCTCAACTGCTTTCTTATAGCTCCCAGGACCACCTGCCCAGGGGTGGCACCATTCACAGTGAGCTGGGCCCTCTCCCATCAATCATTAGTCAAGAAAATGCCCCCACAGACTTGCCCACAGGTCAGTCTTATGGAGGCATTGTCTCAGTTAAGATTCCCTATTTGACCAGGCAGTGGTGGTGCATGCCTTTAATCCCAGTACTCCAAAGGCAGAGCCAGGAGGATCTTTGTGAGCTTGAGACCAGCCTGGGCTACACAGCGAGATCCAGGACAAGCACCAAAATTACACAGAGAAACCCTGTTTCGAAAAACCAGAAAGAAAAAAAAAATCCCAGCACTCAGGAGGCAGAGCCAGGCGGATCTCTGTGAGTTCGAGGGCGGCCTGGTCTACAGAGCAAGATTCAGGACAGGCACCAAAACTACACAGAGAAACGCTGTCTCGAAAAACCAAAAACAACAAATAAGATTCCCTCTGCAGATGAGTCTCTAGCTTGTGTCGTGTTGACTAAAACTAGTCAGCCCAGGGACCCTAAGGAAGTAGGAGACCAGAAATGAATTCTCTGTGCTGATAGGCAGATCTTACCCAGAAAGTTGTTATTGTCATTGTCAGTGTTCAGAACTGGGTAGGTCTGTTGGTACCTTTTGCCTGCCATCCATCTGCCTACTACCTTTTGGCATTAGGAAAGCTGGCTATGGTGGAGGAAGCGCCTAGCTCAATACCAGACTCATTGGTTTTTTTTTTCCAGGAGCAAGAAAATCGAAGTCATGCACTTGATCATTTGAATCTGTCTCTGTTCCAGGGGCGCCTGCATTCATAGACTTCAGGTTTTTATGGAAGATCCCTCTGAGTGCTGCTGAAGAGGGACTTAGGACTGGCAGTTCATAGGAAGAAAGATATCCTGGTACCTCACAGGAAAGCGGGCACACCCACAGGGCCCTGCCCTCTGCCAGCCTCTCCTTGGGATTGTCTTAAGTGCCTATGAAGGTTCTGAAGTGATTGCTAGCTTATATGGCTCTGAAAGTGCAGGACATATGTTGTAAATTAATTATTGTATTTTATAAATATTCATTTCATTTTTTTATTTTTAATTTATTTTCCCTTTGTACGTGAATGCATTTTATTATTTTGATCAAATCCTCTTTTAGTTCTTTCTACCCATACTCCCCTTGCAACATCACGTACATATATTATATACATATATACATATATAATCAGTACATATATTATATACATATACACATATATAATCAGTACAAATATTATATACATATATATACATATATAATCAGTACACATATTATATACATATATAATCAGTACATACATTATATATACATATATAATCAGTAGGATACATATATCAGTACATAGATAGATATGATAGCTATACATATATCAGTAGTCAACTACCTGTAGCTTCTCAACAAGAAGCAGGGCCTTGTGAGCCTCCCGATCTTCTATAATATTGACTGGCTCTATCTTGAGCAGGTCCTGTGTAGCCAGCATATCTGTCAAGAGCTTGTAAGTACAACTGCCTGTCATGTCTAGAACACACTGCTTCACAGAAGACCCTCCCCCCCGCTCCGTGTAGCTGAAGGAGTGGGAATTAGATGTCCCCTTTGGGGATGAGTACTCCACACTCACTCACTCTCAGCACCCTGATAATGTGGTTCTCTGTGTTAACCTCTGTCCACTGCAAAAGAAGTCTCCCTCCTGAGGGTCTAAGCTGTACTAACCTGTGGGTACAAAGATAAGTATTTAGAAGGCAGCTGGATATGTTACTAATTTAACAAAATCACAGTAGTATGCTAGAGGGCTTATGACCTCTCTAGCCACAGGTCCTTGGACAGGTTTCTAGTACCAGGCATGAGTCCCTCCTGTTGAACAGGCTTTAAATCTAATTTTTTTTTAAAAAAGTAGTTCGTTTCCCCCATAACAGTAATGCCACTGTTTCACCAATGAGCAGATCTTACCTGGAAAGTTGTTATTGTCATTGTCAGTGTTCAGAACTGGGCAGGACTATTGGTCCCTTTTCCTGCCATCCATCTGCCTTTTGCACTAGGAAAGCTGGCTATCATGGAGGGAGCATCTAGTTCAATACCAGTTTGATTTCCCCAGGTCCTGTGACAGAAGCATGTGGTGTCTTCAGCAATGGGATCTTACCTTCAGGTTCTGGTGGGCAACCAAGAATAATAGCAATAGCCTGTAATGTTTGGAGGGGTCACCCCAAATTCAATATTCCAATGTAGCAGCAGTGCAGCAGGCTTTTTCTTTTGGGCCACCAACCAGCTCTGAAATCATAACACGAAGACTTCTTATTAGTTATGAATGCTCAGCCTAGATTAGGCTCATTTCTGGCTAGCTCTTTTAACTTAAACTAACTTGTTTCTCTTTACCTTTTGCCTTGGGACTTTTTCTTTTCTTTCCTTCTATACATCTTACTTTCACTGCTTCTCATGTCTGGCTGGCTGGTGGCTGCCTGGCTTCTTGCCCTGGGCATGTCCTCCTCTTTCTCCTCATTCTCTTCTCTCTTCTTCTCTCAGTCTAGATTTCTCCTCCTACTTATTCTCTCTGCCTGCCAGCCCCATCTATCCCTCTCTTGATTAGCTGTTGCCCAGTCAGCTTTTTATTCGACCAATCAGGTGCCTTAGGCAGACAAGGTGAAACAAATGTAACACATCTTTGCATAGTTAAACAAATGTAACACATCTTTGCATAACTAAACAAATACCGTATGAACAAAAGTAACACACTTTTACACAGTTAAAACAAATGTAACACATCTTTACATAACTGAACAACTACAGTATAAACAAAAGTAACACGCCTTTACACAGTTAAAACAAATGTAACACATCTTTGCATAGTTAAACAAATGCAGCATAAACAAAAGCATAAACAAAAGTAACACATCTTTATACAGTTAATGTAATATTCTACAGTGTAAACAAATGTAACACATCTTTGCCTAGTTAAATATTCCACAGTACAGCAGTTTCATGAAAACTTTGTAGTAGCAGAATGAAGAAAGTCGTAAATCGAGGCATTTTTTTAATGCTGTAACAGATAGCAGCTGGGTGGGTTACAACCAAGCGAGAGCCCTGCGATCTGGGGTGCAGTCTGAGGACATCTTGACTTTGGGGTTGGTGGAAGGCAGTGTGGCTGGCTAAGTTACATTCCAATGGTGTCACTTCAGAGTCACAAAGATATTAGGTCAGACACAGAGGTGGCAAGGAATGGCTGTCAACTGGGGGAAGTAGCCCACTTCAGTCTCCCCATACACACTGGATGTCCAGTCAGTAGTTAATCAGCCTTGGAGAGGGTTCAGTGGGAAGTACACTGGCTTCTTTCCGCCACTCACATTGGAATAATCTAGAATTTCGGACTGTCGTTAGTATTTTTATATTGCTGTATTTTTGATAAATACATTAAAGGCGTGTTTTAACTCCTAAAATTTGTTATACTTAACTTCAGTTATTGTCTCTTCCGCAAGAGCAAACTTCCTGGGTGCTGCTGCCACACATGTGGTTGGGGTCCTCGGTACATCTTTCCTAGTCTTTCCCATATTGCCTACATCTGTAGACTCTTACTGGTGTGGAAAATGTAAATCAAATGTACTGTCTTCCCTATCAGCATTAAGTGAGAAAAGGGCAGTTCCTGTAAAGAAATCTGTGTAAAGATGCCATCTTGAGAAACTCCCTCCCCAGTCAGCATTTTCCTAAGATCAAGCCATGTGATGGAGGTTTCCACCTGCACTCCCAGTCTCTCTTTCCTTATCTGCTGCAAAGCTGTGAATTATCCCACCATGGAGAAACGTGAGCCTGAGCCCTGACCACTCAGTGAGACATGGGATGCCTCAGGACTAAAACTCAGCAGGACTCGGTGGGCATGCTTGCTGGCCTTACCCAGCCAAGCAAAGCCGACTTCCACAGGAAGAAAACCATTTGCCTTGCCAAAATCCTTTTTACCATGTGGTCAGATTCTTGAGACCTCAGACCCATTCCAGCACTGGGGTTTTCAATTTGAAGTGTGTTTAAACTTCATGAAGTTTGCTTTAGTAAGTCATCCTGTAGACACGTGTTCTCTCGTGGTAAGTGGAATTCTATGTATTTGGTGACTTTTCTCTGTTGGTTGACTCCATGGTTTGGGGTTCCTTGTATGATAGTAAATTAGGGGTAAAGAAAGAGGACAGAGGGCCAGAACCCCACCCTCCTTGACAGGTCTTCTACTATAGGGGATCTATAAACTGTCACCCTCCACCTTCTCACCCTATTAACACGAGGAAGTGTTAGGAAAATTGCTGATTCATTTCCCTTGTGTCTACATAGATGCCCAGGTGGCTGATGGGAGGTGGTGTCTATCTGGTCTCACTCATGTGCTCAGGGCTCTATCCTGCTAACATGAACTAGTTCCCAGCAGCCTGTGGGAGTCACCTTTAGTGTGTGAGTCTTCTGCACCTCTAACAGCACATAAGGCCTGCACATCTGTTTGATTCATCTTCCCACACCCCAGGAAACTACAGCTGTGCAGCAGGCATGGTGACACATGTCTATAACCCCAGCACTCTGAAGGGGGAAGAAGTCATGAATCTAAGGCCAGCCTGAGCTACATAGACAGATCCTATCTCCAAAATCCCAGGGCTGGAGTGTGGATCATTGGTAGTGCGTTGGCCTTACATTAGAAAGTGCCTGCAATCTACCCCAGCACTGCAGGAAGGAGGGGAGAGAAGAAATGAGGGAGAGAGAGGGAGGGAGGGAGGGAGGGGGGAGGGAGAGAGAGAGGGAGGGAGGGACAGAGGGAGGAATGAAAAAGAAGGAAAGAAAACAGGGAGGGAGGGATGAGAGGAAGGAAGGAATCCAGTGATGGTGGGAGGGAGGGAGGAAGGGAGGGAGGGAGGGAGGGAGGAAAGGAATGAAGAAAATAAAAAATGAGTAAACTGCAGTTCCAAAATCAAACACTTCACCCTAGCCCGGGGCCAGCACAGCCTGGCAGACATCTTTGTTCCTCCATCTTCCTTTAGAAAGAGGTACATGGTCACCATGGAGCAGGCAATAAAGCTGCATACCTCATTATTTTTCTCACCTTCCCCTTCTCGCCCACACAAGAGGGTCCCGTTAGACCTGGAATGACACAGAGAAAGCACTCCATTGATTTTCTCTCACTTTTTGGCTCCCTCTGTCTGAACTCAACTATAGGCCTGTGAGTAATGTCCTTGAGATGAACTTCCCCTCCCTGCCCATGGCCTCCCAGGGCACCCACAGCCCCTCAGATCATGGCTTTGTTTCTGGCCTGTCATAGAACCAAGCTCTATGTAAATGACTATTTGGGTCTCACTGCATATTTTCCAGTCTTGAAAGCCCAGAACTGGCTCATCTGCAGTTGCAGCTCTGATTAAACTTTCCAAAGACTGAGTAAGGATCCATATATAATTGCTGTTGAACATTACTCAAAAGAGAATTCCAAGAAAGCCAGCTCATGTAAAGGGAAGCCAAGTTTTATGCTCCATATGCGGACTCAAATTAAATGGCACATTTCATTTCCAAATCAATGCAAATAATATTCTGATTTTAGGAGTACAGAAGTTAGTATCCGTGTATCACAGTGTAAAACAGTGTATCACACACTTGCTTAGTCAGGTATCCATGTATCACAGTGTAAAACAGTGCATCACACACTTGCTTAGTCAGGTATCCGTGTATCACAGTGTAAAACAGTGCATCACACACTTGCTTAGTCAGGTATCCGTGTATCACAGTGTAAAACAGTGTATCACACACTTGCTTAGTCAGGTCATTTCAGACAGTTGTGAGAAAGGAATCTGTAGTAGAAACTCAAGTTATAGCTATGGATGATGGCTGACTTAGTTAAGGTTACTATAGCTGGGATGAAACACCATGACCAAAAGCAAGCTGGGGAGGAAAGGCTTTATTTAACTTACACTTGCACATCACTTCATCACTGAAGGAAGTCAGGACAGGAACTCAAGCAGGGCAGGAACCTGGAGGCAGGAGCTGATGCAGAGGCCATGGAGAGGTGCTGCTTACCGGCTTGCTCTTCATGGTTTTCCCAGCCTGTTTTCTTATAGAACCCAGGACCACGAGCCCAAGGATGATGGCAACACCAGGGATGGACTGGATCAAGAAAATACCCTACCGGCTTGCTAAAAGCCCGATCTCATAGAGGCGTTTTCTCAGTTGAGGCTCCCTCCTCTTTGATGATTCTACCTTGTGTCAACTTGACATAAAACTAGCCAGCACAGTTTTCCAATACTTTAGTCTTAAGAATGTCCTATGTTATTTAGGGCTAAAGATGAGCAATGGGGTCTTTCAAATATGTTGTTTCTATGCTTGAGAACCATCATTGCTATCTTTAATTGCATAGCTTACTGTTTAATCAGTGATAGACAATGAAGATGAGACCATGTATCTCTCCACCTTGCTTTTTATTATCATGTTAGAATCACTCACTTCATGTAGCAAAAATCATGCGAACCAGTAAATGATTTTTTAGTTCAGCTTTGGAGAGAGGAATTTTGCCTACCCAGTGTCTAATCATTCTTAACCCCTGAGAATTTTTTGGCTGTCTGTCACTCTTTGATGAGAGAAGCGGAGGCAGAGGAAGTAACTAAAAGCTTTGCTTTAAAAAAAAAAAAAGATTAACTTTGAAGTATACAAATAAAAATATATTTAATATACAGAGTTGATCATGTTCCAGGATTTTTTGGGGTTCAGGAACCTAGAGAGCAGGCGCATCCGATCTCGGGTCTTCAGGGTCCTCTCTCGGCCCGCCTTGTAGGCGTGACAGTTACCGAAGCCTCAATGGGGGTTGGAACTTCCAGATCAAGGTTGGAATGGCTACCCACTACATCAAACTCATGTCTTATTGTATGTTTTCACTCTGAAGGGTTTCCAAGGAACCTGGTGCTAATGATTCTGATCCTACAGAAAAAGAGCATGCTAAGGTAAAATGCTGCTTTATTAGATTAATTTTTGTTCTAAATTCAGCTTTTTCAGTATTTATCCCAAGTTATGTAGTACCTTCCTATTATTTTTACGTGGAGAGTTTGTCAGAGAAAACTTTCTTATATAATTTTGTGTAGTTGAGTTGTTTTGTTTTTTGTTTTTGAGACAGGGTCTTCTATATCAGCAGTTCTCAATCTGTGGGTCACAGCCCCTTTGGGTTGGACAGCACTTTCACGGGTCACATATCAAATATCCTGCAATCAGATATTTGTATTACAACTCATAATGGTAGCAAAATTATAGTTATAAAGTAGCAGCAAAAATAATTTTCTGGTTGGGGTCACCACAACATGAGGAACTGTATTAAAGGGTCGTAGCATTAGGAAGATTGAGAACCACTGCTCTATGTAGTCATGGATGTCCTAGAGCTCACTATAAAACCAGGCTGGCCTCAAACTCACAGAGATCCTCCTGCTTCTGCTTTCCCAGTGCTGGAGTTAAAAGTATGTGCCACCACACCTGGCTTATAGTGAATATTGTAAAACTTTGGTAAAAGCCAAAGAGATGGTGACCACTTGAAAGCCAATGGGAGTTGAAACAATGGCCTAGAGATATCAGTGACAGGGACATTCTATCAGAAGTGGTTTACTGACACATCTTAGTTAATTTTTTCAATTGCTGCGACAAAACACCATACCAAAGCAACTTATAAGGGAAAGCATTTAATTTGGACTTCATGATTCTAGAAAGTTAGAGTCCATGAGCATCCAGACAGGGAGAATGGCAGCAGGCAGGCAGGTATGGCGCTGCAGCAGTAGCTGAGAGCTTACATATTGGTCCACAAGCAGAAGGCAGAGAAAGCTAACTGGGAATGGCATGGGCTTTTACATTCTCAGAGCCTATCCCCCCTTCCCCGTGACACACCTCCTCCAACAAGGCCAAACCTCCTAATCCTTCCCAAACAGTTCCACCAACTAGGGATCAATCGTTCAAATATATGAGCCTATTGGGGCCATTCTCATTCAAACCACCATACCATAGTAGAGTAAAAGTGAAATTTAAGCAAAGATTATTGGGATAAGTAAATATTAATCCAATAGTCATGCCTAAAATATGTATTGAATTATTGTAATAATCAAGGAATACGTCTCTGTCTGCAATGTAAAGCTATGCAGCAGAGAGCCTGTGGGTGTATTTTCCTCAAGCACTTTTTTAGTTTGAAGAGCACTCATTCCCTATTTCTATCTTTGATGCTATTTTTAGACTAATCCTAACACTGTGGAAACATAGATGTATATACACAGCTTATCAATATTTGCATTACAAAAGAAGTATACTATGTTTTCTAAGTTATTCAGTTAAGTATACTATGTTTTCTAAGTTATTCAGTTAAAAATACATTTGACGCCGGGCGGTGGTGGTGCACACCTTTAATCCCAGCACTCGGGAGGCAGAGGCAGGCGAATCTCTGTGAGTTTGAGGCCAGCCTGGTCTCCAAAGTGAGTTCCAGGAAAGGCGCAAAAGCTACACAGAGAAATCCTGTCTCAAAAAACAAAAAAAAACAAAAAAAAAAATTTGACATCTTACCCAGCTGTGAACCCTATGAACTACAGTAATGACCAGTGAGGCAAGATAAGCCTATGTCTGCAACAATGGCAGGAATGGTGAGGGGGAAACCAACTCCTTTCTGATTGAATTTAAGTCCTGTTCCACAAGAGGAAACACGTGCCTAGTATTATAAATTTGACTAAGAATCTGTGGGTAGGAGCTCACAGGCCCCAGGGGTGGTCCTACTATTATTATTTTAAGTGAACGTAGTATTAAATTACCCTCCAGCTCCATATCTCTCTACATCCATAGATGAGTGAAGCTTTCAGACGCCATCTGAGAAGTTTCTTTGTGCAGTTGGTGGTGGTTAATGCAGCTGGTTAAAGTGCAGAGAATGAGCATCCGTGGCGTGCTCATGTGAGACATCCATACCACACCCTGTCCCCAAGGCTTAGGGACCAGTGCAGAAGCGGGTGGTTAGGAGCCACAGGTGTGGGAGGACCAGAGTGAAACTGACTTCTAGACGTGCCGGGACTGAACTCATGAACTCCAGCAGCAATGACTGTCTGGAAAAGACTTGCACAAGATCTAGCCAGTCAATATTCTAGCAGGGGGAGAAGGGGCTCATGATCTACCCTCCCCCAACTCATAACTAAGGATCTAGTTAGTGATAGTTAATAGAGTTAATAGCTCCTGAGGAAGAGAGAGTCAGTTCTCTTTAAGCGTGTGGCCCCTGGTAGGACAACCGTGTTCCAGTGGGTGACCTCATACCCAGGAGTATGTGGGTAGGCACAAGTCAGAGTCAGTGTGGTGTTTTGTTTTTAAATGAAGTGTTTGGGGGTAAGGTTGGATCTGGGAGGAACTGGGGAAGAGTTGGAGATGGAGATGACCAAAATACATTGTCTGAAATTCTCAAAGAATTAATAAAAATATTTTAAAGGAATATGTTTGAGTCTGAATAACATATTTTACCTCAATAATAACCAGTTCATAAAACAGAGGTACAGTAACTCCATGGTAAATCTTTAATTTCTATATTTATTTCTATTACAGTGTTCAAAAACATATTCAACCAATTTCTTTATCTCATTTTAGTATTTCACATTTCAGAAGCCTTTTACTCTGTTATTTAAATCACACCCTAATGCTTCTTTATCACTTCATGTGCAAAAGGTTAAGAGACCTACTTATGCCGGGAGTGGTGGTACACAGGGGGCCGAGGCAGGTGGGACTCTGTGACTCTGTCCAGCCTGTCTACATTACAAGTTCCAGGTCAGCCAGGGTCACATAGTGAGACTCGATTTCAAAAACAAACACATGGAAATTTACTTCTTTGTTGCCTGGAACACCTAGAATATATTTTGTATGAAAGACACATTTTAATGTTTTTAAATATAAATTAATGAACGTGCGTATGGATTTTTGTGATATAATTTTACAAGCAATATACCATCAAGGAATTATATCACCAGTAATTATATGTTAAATTTCATTTAAAATAAAATAAAAAAATTTTGAGACAGAGTCTCACTGTATAGCCCTGGCTGGCCCAGAACTTTCTATATAGACCAGTCTGACCTCAATTTCACATGTTGAAATTTTAAACACAGGCTATTAATTTATTATCTATTAGGATTTGTAATTCTGGGTGATTTTTCTCTAGGAGCTATGTTAGGGCTAAAAAGGAGGGAAATGTATGAAATAGGAAAGACAGTTTACAATTCATCCCAGTGACCCCCCCCCATGAAAGTAGACTGAAGGTTCTAGAACTTCTCTAAAGTCTTTAGGCACACCTCATTTTTATTCATCATCTTTTCATGCTCTACATCTTCCTAGATTTCTGATTACTAATTAAGTGACAAATCAAGAGAATATTTCTTGCTGTTTGTCTTTCTATTTGAAATGTTAAGACTTTCAAGTAGGCACATATAGCTATGATTAGCCGACGAAATTATTTCTTTTCTAAAATGTGAAATGCCTTTTGATTTTTTGAGAATTTCATACATGCATATAACATGTTTTAATCAAGTCCACCTCTCATTCCTTCTCTTCCAGTTCCTCCCTATTCCCTGTCTCCTCCCACCCCTTTATCTCCTAATTTCATGTTCTCTCTCTCTCTCTCTCTCTCTCTCTCTCTCTCTCTCTCTCTCTCCTCTCTCTCTCTCTTTGGTTTTTTTGGGATAGGGTTTCTCTGTGTAGCTTTTGGAGCCTGTCCTGGAACTCACTTTGTAGACCAGGCTGGCCTCGAACTCACAGAGAT